>JAOXNR010053140.1:0-14852 GCA_028571225.1 Parsonsia alboflavescens
TTTTAGTATCTTAGTTATCTATAAATAGGGGAGTCTTCAAGGCATCTCATACCATCTCATCATCTCACATTCTTATTTTCTACAAGAAAGATTTCTTGGAGGAAGCCATCTTGGAGTTCATCAAGGAAGATTGAGGATTGAAGAGTTTGCTATTGAAGAAGAAGAAGTAGAAGAAAATTTCAGTTGTGACAAATTTGAAATTGTGAGATTTCTTGTTTAATCCTATTGAAAGTGTTTGGGTTGAAGTTGAAATTGAAATCTATTGTGATTACATTGCCTATTGTCTATCAACTTTGAAATAAAGGGAATTGGGTTTTTGAATTCATTGATAATTGGTTCACATTTTCATTGTCCCCTAGGTGTTTGATAAAATGCCTATTTGAGAATTTCTTTGGATTCTAAGTGATTGCTCTTTGTATTAAGTTGGTTGACCTTAATTCTTTGAAACTCTACTTTCTTGATTCTTATTTGAAGATCAACAATTGATCAGCTAAGTGATTTGTATGGGCAAATTTGGTACCTTTGCCTATTTGATTTGCCCATTGCTCTTGTTTGTTGATTAAGAGCAAGAAAGAGGAACTAGAGCGGAAAAAGGCATTAGTTGTGAGATCAATAGAGCAAGAAAGAGCCAATGGAAAGAGTGATAAATGAGTGACAAGAGAAGTGCAACTTTCCCCCTGTTTTTCTTGTTTTTTTTTTCTGTATAGGTACGTCATGACACTTCAAGATGGGAATGATCAAAGAGAGACCTTATTTCTTGCAAGATGCTTAATGTTAAAGAAGATAAATAGTTTGATGATTGATCATGAGAATGATGTGAACTTTTTAAGTCAATATGTGGTGGATAAATTGGTGCTTAAATGTGAGAGCCATCCACAACCTTATGATTTACAAAGGAATCATGAAGGTGAAGAGGTTATGGTGGATAAGCAAAATATGATTCCTATGCAAGAAACCCATTTGTTGCTAGGGAAACATTGGCAAATTGAAAGGGGAGCTACATTTGATGATTGCAAGCACAAATACACTTTCAAGAAGGATGGAAGAAGAGTTAATTTGATTCATTGACACAGCAAGAAACCCAAAATGATCAATTGTTTATAAAGAAAATGATGGAAGAGTTCTATGCCAAAAAAGAAGAGTCTCCAATTGAGATGAAAAATTAGAGTGAGAATGAGAGAGAAAAAGAAGAAGAGAAAATAGAAGAAGGAAAGCATGAGAATGAAAACGATTTTGAGTTTCAAAAAGAGATGAAAAATGAGATTGTGAGTGAAACTTAAATGAGTGTCATTGAAAGAAAAGAATTGAGTGAAGAAAATGAAAATGCTTATGAGAAAGAGAGAAAATGAGAGTGCTTTGATCTTCAAGAGAAACAAGGAGATTTCAATACCTATTTCTAACATTGACCACTCTTATTCTAGTGTTCTTGTGCCAAATTTTCAGGTTTTTGAAGGCCTAATCAAGATGAAGGAAGACAAGGACAACAAGATGATGAGTGCTATGTTAAAGTGGTACACTCTTATATCTACTCTTGGTGATAGAATGTTGAATTTTAAGCATAAAAATGTGTTTTCTATGATTAAGCATGATTGTGGAAATGCTTATGATGTTCATAAGCAACATGCCATTGTTGATATTCTTGAGCATAATGATTCCTTGTTTAGAGAAAGTGAGTCTTATACTTCTATAAGTCTTGTTAAAGCTTTCATGGATTTTAAGTTTGTGAAGGAGTCATATGTGATTGAATGTGGTTCTAGAAATGAGGTTCAAGCATGTGGAAGTAAGTTGCATAACTCTAAGAGTTTTTTGAATGAAATGCTAGACCTTAAACTCGTTAGGGAATCATTTGTGGATGAGCGTGCTTGTGATTATGGGCTTAATATCTCTAGACAAGTTATATATGGTGAATTCTATGAGCATATTGATTCTTTGATTGGAGAAAATGCTTTGTTTACGCCTATGAATTCTATATATGACTTGTTGGCTATTTTGTTTCATAGAACCAACTTGGAGATATACTCTTGTGACTGGAATTACTTGAACTTATTTTTGAAGTATATCTTTGGGACACACATGAATGAAATTCGAAGTTTGTTTTAGATGACTAAGTATTGTGGATCTTTGATATATCTTTGTTGTCTAATGTGCATACTCATTGTTGATTCTAAATTTATATTGTTTGAGATGCACTTCATTGAGATTCATATGAGAAGAAAACTTATGGTTATTGAGAATAATTGCTTGCAAGAGATTGATGAGGAAGCATGTCATATTGAGAGGTTGACTTTAGTTGAAATTTTTAAGTTTTATGACTTATATAACAACATGAATGCTCGGATTCCATATTTTCTTGAGATTCTTAGATTCAAAGCTTATGATATTTATCTTATGTGTTCTTAAATGTTCCAAACATGATAAATTCCTTGAGTTGTTGAATCTTGAAAATCTTGAAGTTGATTTGATGAGATATTATAGTCATAGAATCTTGGATTTCTTGTTTAGCAAGCATGTGTTAGGACTACATATGAAAAAGAAGCCTATGATTTTTGGAGCATACTTGTTTATATCTTGTGAAAAGATTATTCATGATGAGAAGTTGATCTTCAAGGAAGTTGGACTTTATGATGATGAAACCAATCAGTTTTCTATGTGCTTATTCTCTATTTGGCATGATTGGTGGGACTACATGAAGTTGCAGCTTGAGTTTTGTGCCAAGAATAGAGATATGTTAAGATTTTTGAAGTCTATGAAAAATCCCCTATTTTCAAGAGAGCATAATGATATCCATATTGGCAATGTGATGAGTTCAAGCATATGTGAAGAATACTTTCTTATTCCTTTTATTATACATATGTTTGATACTTTTGATGGGGGACATGTGTTTGCCATGTTAAGGGATTATTTCTTGTGCTTATTGTGCATGAATTCAAGAATTGAAGTTCTTTTACATCATACTCCAAGGGGCCATTGATCAATGGGATTTAATGAATTATTGTCATACGCTTTAAATGATAGAAATTGATTTCTTGGTTGTCCTCAATGGCTAGTATTCCTTGTCTATATTTTTTCTTTTAATGAGCTTCTTGAGGGAGAGAAGGAATACATATTTATCAAGGAGAAACCAACACCTCCAAAGAAGGGTATGGTAAAGAATTATCAACTTCTAACTTCCATGAAGGATGACTTAAGGTTGCATGGTAAGTATTCTCTTGATTCTTCAAAAAATTTGAGTGATCATTCTCTTCTCGACGTAGGACTTGAAGATTTGAGGACAAATCCTTTAAAAGAGAGGGGCAGTGATGGAGACCAAGCACTATCAATGCCACCAGGACCAATCACAAGGATGAGAGACTCAAGAATGAAGAAGGCATTGATGATATTCGTTCAAGACAAGGAAGAACGATTTGATTTCGAAGACATGTTCAAGAGGAATACACTTGAAGAAGGATCGGAAGATATGAAGTTATGGAATGTACATTCAATTCAAGGCTTAAGAAAGGATACAATGATGCATTCCGGGGAAGAAAATGGCATTGGAATCAATGGAAAACATTCACAAATGGCTTGGGAAGGAAGGAGGAAAGAAGAATCAAGTGGAATAGCCTTGAACCAAGTTGGAAAGTTGGAACAACCTCGAACCAAGCTGGAATTGAAGGACCGATGTCTGTCAATTGAAACAACCGGTACCTGTCAAATGAAGAGCAAGGCTGAGCATTTCCAGAGATCAACTGGCGAGTCCACCGTCGCCGGTGAAATTAGAAATGAAAACAGAGAAGAACCGACGGGAGGACCAGCCTATCTACAGGTGCCGGTCATTGCCGCGGCTGGCAAAAAAATGCAGCGTTTTCCTTCTTTTCTCCACAATTTTAAACTCGTATTGTGCTACTTGTTTTCTTCTAACTCTTGTTAAGTTAGTTTAGGGTTTTTAGCTCTATAAATACCCCATTGTTTCAGCCTTCAGGGCATTCAATTTGAAAGATAAAAACAAAACTTTCTTTGGAAGCTTTCCAAAACAAGATCATTTTGTTCTTCTAGAGAGTGTCTTAGAACTTAGGGTTCTTAGTCATTTCTCTTTGGGCTGTCAATCACTTTGGGTGAAGGTATTGAGTTGTCTTTTAAATCGAGAGGTTGGTTGTTATGGAGTATTCTACAAAGGTCTTTCTAATTCTCCCAAACAAATCAGTAATGAGTCCTTTTCTTTACATTGATTTGTTTTTCTTGTTTGTGTGATTGTTACCCTTTCAACCTACAAGAAAATCACATCATCCGTCGTTCTGCAAACCTGTTTTAGTAGCAAACTTCATGGAGATATCATCGAATTAAAAGAACTCAAGGGATGCCAGTTTGTTCAAGTTGACCGTGCAATTAGCATTTTCGTGCAAGCTACTTACCCCTCGGAGGCAACTGTGACATGAACAAAGACCACACAACTTGTTATAAACATCATATTATTTAGCGATAAGCCCCAACACCATCACCATATCACCACTTTCCCCAAATCCCTCCCATTTGGCTGAACCCACTCCGCCATCTTCCTTCTCCCATTACAAACCCACATTTTCCCCAAGATATTTTCCATCTTCATCTCCTCCTCTTCATTGGATCCAAACCCAAGTACCACATACCAATGTCTCAACCAACAAAACCCAAACTCTACCCCACCAATGCCCGAATCACCTCCTCTAATTTCCTTTCCTTGATTCCAATCCGATTAACTAACCCATCTGATAAAAACTTTAATAAGCCTCAAGAAGATCAGGACTGGTTGAGCTTGATCTATTACTTGTAGCTGGTGGTGGAGGAGGAACTATATTGTTTCCTCTTTTCAATTTCTAGATAGAAGAACGGAGTATTTTCTCCGGTAGTAGAAGCGAGTAGTGGGTAGTGGGGTATGACAGAGAGATCTAAGAGAAGAAAGAATAGGAGAAGACTAGCTAGGTTGAAAAAGAAAAGAAAAAAAATAGGAAAGACTTTTGAAAGACAAAAATACCCTTGTCTGTTAGTGCTTTAACAACCTTTTTGGATGGAAGGATATGACGAGGTATCTTCTGAAAGTTTGTGGTTATGGATGAGTCGAGTTTTATTTTAGGGTCTTTCGTGATTAATCTGGGAAAGTTTAAGGTTATGGTGGGTAATTAACCTGTTAAAATATACTCCTTCCTTCAAGAATTAAATGTTTCTATTTATATTTTGAGTCTTCTGGAAATTGAATTTCTCATTTTCTAAATTATAAAAAATTTTACATAGGAATTAGTATTGCTATGTTCAAAATGAACTAAGTAAAAAAACTCTTTTAATAAATTTTGCTAAAGTCAAAATGGGACATTCAATTTTGAATAGAGAGAATAATAGATATCTTATAATTATTAAATTTAACCACAATAAAGATTATTACATTTAAATCAATATTAATTTTTTTAATTTTTTTTTTAATTTTTTTTTTCAAATGTCACATATATTTTGATATTGACTTCATTTGAATATTTATTGTATTATGGCATAAACATATATCATATTATTAATAAATTTCATTATCTCAAAAAATTAATAATTTGTGTTGAATTAGTATAGGCAAATTGTTAAATTCATCCCCAAATATTTTTGGACTTTTATAGTAGGTTTTTATTTATTTATTTTTAACTCTTTGGGTCCCCAAACCATTTTATTTTTATGTAAAATGCCTTTTTGGCCGGAAAAATATCTTTTTCGATCAAGTCAACCAGTTTTTCATTTTCTATCAGTCAATGTATAAGGTAGAAATGACATTATTTACGAAAAGATCCTTTCATCCTTGTAAGTACTATTTTCTTAAAAGAAAAATGGGGAAGAAGATTAGAACATTTTTGTTCATTTTGATTTAATGAATTTTTATAGTTGGTTATATTAGTGTGCCTTCTAACCTTTAGGGCCTAAGTCTGACTATGGATGTCAGATGCCAAGTGAATTTAATAAGTTTTGTTGTCATGTCCATTGTTCAATGGATAAAGGAACAAAATATTTGTCCCACCATCATTAAATACTCTAATCTCCCTTTCAAAAATTTGAATGCCATTTCATGAGTCTATCATAATTTGAGGTGTAATATAGGAACAAAAAAAAACCTTTTGATGGGAGACACAAGTTTGACCCAAATAACCAGACCTAAACGGACCCAAATGCTGACTTGGGTATCTAAAAGTCTGAATTGAAAATTAAGAGGAAAGGTGGGCAACAACCTCCCAAGCCACTGACCTTAAATGAGCTTTGGAGATGATGGAGATCAAACAACATACATGGCATGGGAGAATTTATGAAAGATCTCATATGAACAACTTAGGAGAATAAATATATTTGGCTTCAAATGTAGAGGTTTACAATTCAAGGGCAACCATACCAATGATGAGGTCTATATAGATGATGAAAATGCTTACAGAAAGAAGGAGATTATGTACAAGAACTTGTATTTCAAATACAAGGTTGGAAGATCAAGAATGAAGAAAGACTTGTTGGATAATGTCCAAGAACATAAAGAACTTATGACTTCTATTAGAGATGCTCTTAACAATGATTGGATGTTCTGGTACAAAGATCAATATTTCAAATATAAGCATGGCACTTTGAAGATGAAAGTAGCAATGTTGGTATTGATGCTAGAAAATGAAGAACAACTTGAAGTTCATGACAAGATTGAAGAAGTTATGCTTCAAGATGATTGGCAAGTTGTAGAACTTTGTAATGTCTTCAAGTATGAACACTTATATAGGGGATTAGAAGGCTTGAATAAGTGTCCAAAGATGTCTAAAGAATGTCCAAGAAGTGCACAACTTGAAGCCAAATCAAAGCAAGCAAACAAGGAAGAGAACAAACCAAAATTGGCTCTTCTGGTGCAACCATCCAGTCCTCCATCCATCAATCCGATGCTGGATGAACCTGCACAACACCAAGACCGTGACTGTTTGGCCCTAGAGTTGGCGCTGGACGACAGATACTATGTTTCATCCATTCTATTTTCTTATGTTGGTTTCTTCTTGTTATTTGGCATTCATATTAAGGGTTATTATATCTAATTACCCTACCCACGAACTATTAGGTTAGTTTTGGGCTTTGGAACTATATATTGTTCCTTAACTTTGTAATCCAAAACGACTTATTCTACAAACGCTTTTAAATCAATTGAAAGAATCCTTTTGGGGTAAACTCCTTTTTTCTTGAGTGCTCAACTAATAGCTCTTCTAGGGTTCTAAGTGAGACTCTTGAATTCTTCAATACTTGGCTAGGGTAATTGAATTGGGTTAATGAAATCAAAACTAATAGATCATATTGGAAGACAATCAAGGTCATTGGTAATCTAGCTTGAACCTCTTAACATATTTTTGGGTTGATCTTGAATGGGTGTGTGTCTTTGATTGAATTTGAATGAAGAATCCTTTTCAATTTTGAGATCAAATCATCCTTTTGGTATTAGAGCCAAGTTTTTCATCCAGAGGTTTGCCTATCTTTAATTGCTTTCTTGTTTAAGTGCTAAGATCACGTTGTTTCTTCGAAATCCTAAGATCTTAAGTGATTTTGTGTTCGTTACATTAGTCCTAGTTTTCCTTCTTGTGATACATTTTGAATTGTGGAATGGTGTCCAAGATAAAAAATCAAGGCCAATTCAATTTGTTTGTTGATTCTACTTCTTCTACCATCTCTACAAAAACAAAAAGCACAAAAAAAAAAAAAAATGAAAATGAAAAAGAAAGAGAAAGAGATCAAAGATCTCCTAACCTAAAAAAAGGATCAAAAAAATTCTATCAAAAAAAGTGATCAAATTCGAAATTGAGGTTGAGGTTCCATTTGTGAAGTTAAATTCTATTGATATGTTGATCAAATTGATGGGTAGAGCTTGAATTGTAGTATATTGTATTTAATTTCCCATTTGCCTTTTGAAAACTTGATATTGGGACACTTGATCACTTTGAAATTGTTGAAAATTGGATCACAACTTTTTGACCTCAAAGTGTTTGATAAATTGCCTTTCATCTATTTTCCTTGAATTCTAAGTGTTTGATCTATTTTCTTGTGTTCAATGATCATCTTCTTTGAAACTCTTATCTCTTTGAATCTTATATGTTGGAAGTTATGAACTATTTGTTTTGAGTTTTAGATGTTTGATTTGGTTACCTTGTTGAGTAATTGTCTACTCTTGAAGTTGCATTAAGAACTTGAAAAAGAGCTAAAAGAGGTAAAAGGAGTAAGGAGGTGATCACATTAGAGTGAGAAAAAGCCTAAAACAAATGTGATACATGAGTGAATTGTCAGGATATACAAATTAACCTATTTTTGTTTGTTCATTTTGTAGGTAAATCATGGATAAATTTTCATCTCAATCATTTTATCATGAGGAAGGAAAGGAGACATCACATTTAAGTTCTTCTATGAAGCATGTGCCATATGAAGGGGTTGGAAGGAAGAGCCAACAAATGCATCCATCTAGGAGGAGATATGAATATATGGAGTATGATGATGGTTACTATTATGACAATGAAGGGAGGCCAAGAAGATGTGGAAGAAAGGGAGGCCATTGTAGACATCTTGGGTGCCATCATACGACCATTCCATATTTCTATGGTACATTGGATCCGGAAGTTTACCTTGCTTGGGAAAGAGAGGTAGAACTTTTGTTTGCAAAGCATGACTACTTGGAAGGACCAAAGATGGAGCTAGTTGTTGATAGCTTTGAGAGAAAAGCCTTAGCTTGGTATGCACATGGGAAGAAGATTTGGAATACTTAGTACTACATGGGAAGGATTGAGGAAGTATATGAGGGAAAGGTATGCACCAAAGCTCTACTACATGGTTCTTACTCAATTTTTCAAGAATGTGAAAGAGTACAATGAAGAGTTGAAGATTGCATTGGAGAGAGCTAACATAGTAGAGTATGAAGAAGCAAAAATGACTAGATTTATCAATGGCTTAAATGAACAGATTTGCAAAGAACTTGGACCTTATTCCTATGATTGTCTTAAGGATATGGTACACATGGCTACTCAAGGTGAAAGACAATGGAAGAAGAGGAATTCAACACATGGGAAATCTTATGAAAGTTTAGCTTATGGCACTTCTTCAACATCTAAGGTTCAAGGTGATTGTTGAGAAGAAGACAAATCCATTCCCAAGGAGCAAAATTTGAAAACCAAGCTAAGTGATAACTTGCCAATTGAAGAGACTCCTAATCAAGTGAAGCAAGTTGTTGATAATGAGATACTTCATGAAGGATGAACAAATGAAGACCTTCAAGAAGGTAAAGCAAAAGATTGATGTAATAATGGAAAAGATGGAGGAATATATTAGAAGGAAAGAGAAGAGAAAAAAAGAGAGAAAAGAGAATGAACATGAGGTGAAAAATGAGAGAGAGTTTGAGAGCAAAAAAGAGTATAAGAGAAAAGACGAAGAGAAAGAGATGAAAAATGAGAGTGTTGTAGAGAGAAAAGAGATGATTGTCTTTGGGAGACAAGATTTGAGTGAGCAAAAGGAGAGCTTTCATGAAAAAGAATGAGGGGATGAGAGTGCCCTAGTTCTCAAAAGGAGCAAGGAGGATTTTATCTCCATTTCTAACATTGACTATTCATTATCTAGTTGTCTTATTTCTAATTTTCAAGTTTCTGAAGGAGTAAATAAGATAAAGGAGGACAATGACAAACGGAGGTGAATGCTATGTTAAGATGGTACACTCTTATCTTTACATTTGGTGATAGTTTGTTGAAATTTGAATATGAAAGATTGCTTTCTATGACTAAGTGTGAGTTTAGATATGCTTACGACTTGAACATGATGATTTCTTATTGAGAGAAAGCATGCCTTATACTTCTTTGAGTTTAGTTACAACTTTTATGGATTTTGAGTAGAGCTGTCAAAATGGGTTGCGCCTTTAGGGCCGGCCTGGCCCTACCCCACAATTTTGAAATGTTGGGTTTAAAAAACCTGACCCCAATTGCAAAAAGGGCTTTTTAGCCCAATCCTTAAGGGTTGAGGGTCAGGCCGGGTTGGTCCTTGGGGCTAATGATATTAAAAAATATATATATTTTTTATTTTATAATTTTTATTACCTATTTTCTAGGGTTTGGTTGTCTCATGTCTGGCTTCTTTTTTTCTATTCTTAGATTATTTTTTTCTAATTTTCTATTAACTTTTTTTACTATTTTTTGCAAAAAATTTTTTAAGTGGTGTAAAAATTGAATTTTTTTATTTTACATTTTTTTAAAATTAAAAAATATATATAAAGGGCCGGGCCGGGCCTTGGCCCTTGTAGGGTTGGGCTGAGTTAGGATTTTGATGGCCTTCAGAAAATGGGATCGGCCCGTCCTGACTCTTTAAATTTTCTGGCCATTGGGGTTGGGGCCGGGTTTGGACAGGTCGGGCCGAGCCAGCCCCAATTGACATCTCTAATTTTGAGTTTGTGGAGGAATCACTTGTGAAGAAAATATGCTTGTGACTATGTGTTTGATGTGTCAAGACAAATCATACAAGATAAAGTTTATAAGCATGATTATTCTTTGTTTGGTGGAAATGCTATATTCATGCCTATGGATTCTAGTGTGAATTGTTGATAATTGATAGTCATGAGAATAACATGGAATTATATTCTTATGAATTGAGATATTTGAATGAATTGTTTAAGCATGACCTTGTGATATGCATGAATGAAATTTCAATGTTTGTCTTGGATGATCGATTATTGTGGATATTTGATGTTATAATCATTGATTCAAACTTCCATCTTTGTGGTCTCATGTGCTTATTCCTTGTTGATTCCAAGTCATTTATTATCTTGTGTGAAATCTATTTCATTGTTGATGTAAGAAGAAAGTCTAAGCTTATTGAAAATCATTGATTGTTGGAAATTTGTGAAGAAACTCGTGAATTTCAAATACTATGCCTAGAGAAAGTGCTTTACATGTTCTTGAATATTTTAAGCTTGATGATTTCTTTAATTCGTTGAAACTTGAGAATCACTTGGGAGCATACTTGTTGAATTCTTGTGATGTGGCATATCAATATCATGACAAGCACTTGTTCATAAATGATCAAATCATGAATGCAATGTGTGTGGTCGTTATTGGGTGGAATTATATGATGTTATGGACTATGTTTTGTGCCACCAATAGAGATTTATTGAGGTTTGTTAGAAATCCATTGTTTTCAAAAGAGCATAATGAGGTTCGTCTTGATAAATTGATGAGTTTTAGCATATGTGAAGAGTATTTTCTTATTCCTTTTATACACATATTTGATGCTTTTGATGGAGCACATGTACGTGCTATGTTAAGGGATTAGGTATTGAGTTTATTGTGTTTGAATGCAAGACTTAGAGAACCTTTATGTCATGGTTTATGGGGTCATAGACCAATGGGATTTATGTCTTTTGCTTTAAATGATAGAACCTTGTTTGTTTGTTGCTTTAAGTGGCTTGTAATCCTTATCTATGATGTTTCTTTTAATGAGCTCATTGAAGGAAGGAAGGAATACATATCTATCAAAGAGAGACCACCACCCCTAAAGAACGGTATGGTAAGGGTTTATCAAGTTCTTGTTGGATATGCCCTAAGAACATATAATGATTTTACTTAATTGGCATAACTTTGTATCATGATGCTATTTATATCATTATATAATTTACTTTAATGCTTGCGTTTCATTAAATAAATTATGTAATGTCCTTAGAATAGTTTATTTATATTCTCAAAATGTCCCTAGTCAAGTGTTATTGAGATTAGGATATCAATAACACTTTGAGATTAGTATGTGTTGATTGATGACAACTGTCATGGATATGAGATATCAAATCATCACATAGGTACATGTAGAGTGTCGTGTACTAGATTGACCCGCCATGAAATCAATTCATGGATTGTTATATGAGTGTCATGGTTGATTTCATTGTGATAATTATGTCTCAACTTTTGACTTGATGCCATCAGAGATTCCTACATGAAAGATTGTGTACTTTGATATTATCAAACGTTACTATTAATTGAGTGGACAATAAAGGCATGTATCGAGTATGTCCTAATTTGTGCTGTGGAATGTTGAATGATCAATATAGGATTTGTCCCTCTTATAGAACAAGAGAGTGATGTCCAGCATTCTTGGTTGAGTGAGACTATGAAATGCATGGTCATGCTCGAATAAATAGATATGAGATATTTATCTTCTTCGGTTTAGTTAATCTACCTAGGGTTGAGAATTGAGATATTGAACTTTACGAGTATGACACATTCATGACTCGTGTTCAATTGTGACTTCCTGGACAAAAAGATTAAGACATGTTATTTTATCACGGAAGGTTTTGTCGTGTTAGTGACATTCTCGTTAATTGGATTGCAATAATGTGTTGCTAGACACCGCTTATTGTACATGACATTAAATGTCGTTTATGTCAAATGCCAATTTTTCAAGGACCTATTGGGTCACACATTCAGAACGTATCATTTAATGGATAGTATCTCGTTTGGGACCTAAAAGTAATTAGACAATGTTGTTTAGGCTAATCCATGAATAGGAATAATTCTACAACTTTCTACAAAGTTGTCATACACTTGGCAACTTGCTATTTTTCAGCTACCAAGTTGGACCTTCAGGAACTTCCATGGTTCTACAACTTTCTACGAAGTTGTCATACACTTGGCAACCTACTATTGGCTAGCCGCCAAGTTGGAGCTTCTGGAACTTCCATGGTTCTACAACTTTGTATTCAATCTGGTCTCATCCTTGTTCTCCTATAAATAAGAGGTCTTGTAATGCCATTTGCAGAGAACAAAAAAAAAAAAAGGTGAATGAAGAGAACTAAGAGTTTGTGAGAACGTCTCTGTAGAGAACAATTGAGAATTCAGAGAGACCAAAAAACGAGAAAAACATATTCACGATTGGATCTAGCAATTCAATCGTGTTTATTCCTTTTGCCTTATACATGAGACGTACATCGGAAGCGGACGTTCGTGTGACGAAGTAGAGGCAAAGGTTAGAGATCTTTGTTGGTGACTATAGACAAGAGATTCTGACATTTGTGTTCTGTCTAAAAATCAAAAAAAGGTAATGTTAGTACCCTCTCTAGACTCTCTCCGATCGATGCTTGGAGGAGGTCTGTTTATGGCCTTCCTTTCAGTTCTATCTTCCATTCAGGATGACTTGAAGTTACTTGGTAAGTAATCTTTTGATTCTTCAATCCATGTTTGTGATCATTCCTTTTCTGTGTATTACCTAAAGATTCATGGCCGAATCCTTTTAACTTGAGGGTGAATGATGGAGACCAAAGAGCACACATGGCATGGGAGAATTCATGGAAGATCTCATATGAAGAACTTATGAGAATCAATCTATTCGGCTTCAAATGTGGATTTTACAATTCAAGTTCAACCATACTAAAGATGGTGTCTATATGGATGATGAAGATGCTCAAGAAAAGAAGGAGATTATGTACTAAAGCTTGTATTTCAAATACAAGATTGAAAGATCAAGAATGAAGAATGGCTTGTTGGATAATGTCCAAGAACATGAAGAACTTTTGACTTCTATTGGAGATGATCTTAACAATGATTGGATGTTCTTGTACAAAAATCAATACTTCAAGTATATGCAAGGCACTTTGAAGATAAAAGTAGCAACGTCGGTATTGATGCTAGACAATGTAGAACAACTTGAAGTTCATGACAAGATTGAAGAAGCTATGCTTTAAGATGATTGACAAGTTGAAGAATTTTGTAATCTATTCAAGCATGAAGACTTATATAGGGGATGAGAAGGCTTGAATAAGTGTCCAAAGATGTCTAAAGAATGTTCAAACAGTGCACAACTTGAAGCCAAATCAAAGCAAGCAAACAAGGAAGTCCGGTGCAACCATTGAAGCCTCCATCCATCAATCTAGCACCGAATGAAATTTCACGGCACCAAGACAGTGGCTGTCCGATGCCATGTCCGACCCTAGAGCCGACGCTAGACAGAGGATACTCTGCTTCATCAATTCCATTTTCTTATGTTGTTTTCTTGGTTTCCTCTTGTTATTTGGCATTTGTATTAAAGGTTATTATGTCTACCTACCCCATCACGAATTATTAGGTTAATTTAGGGCTTGGGGACTATATATAGTTCCTTAACTTTGTAATCCAAAACAACTTATTATACAAACACTTTTAAATCAATTGAGATAATCCTTTTGGAATAAACTCCTCTTTTCTTGAGTAGTCAGCTAATAGCTAATAGCGCTTCCAGGGTTTTTAGTGAGACTCTTTGATGCTTCAATACTTGGCTAGGGTAATTGAATTGGGTTGATAGAATCCAAACTAATAGATCATATTGGAAGTCAATCATGGTCATTAGTAATCTAGCTTGAGCCTCTTAGTGAAGTCTTGGGTTGATCTCAAATGGGTGTGTCTTTGATTGAATTTGAATGAAGAATCCATTTCAATTTTGAGATCACATCAGGAGAGGTCTCAACAGAACCCGACCTTCGACTCGGTGAGCTCCAATCCATCTCATACATCTTTTATGCCACGACTAAATGTCTATGACTCTTTACACATACTATGAACCTATAATCACTCATCGTAACCTTCTAAAGAGGATAGTCGAGACCTTTGGTGTTCACTGGAAGGTCATGAGTTTGATTTAAAGGTCTCTAACAAACTTGTAGGTAAGGACCAAAGAAGTGCATGGTAAGGTATCCCAACTTAGGAAAACATCACGATTCTAGGAGCAATTGGTGGGATATGATCTCAGAATTATCCTAATTGTCTACTTTCATGTAATCGAGAGTCACTCTGATGTGATTCCTTGAATTATGGCTGGAATTTCAACATCCATCTATCCAAACCCAAGGTCACTCATAATCTGAAATT
>JAOXNR010053141.1:0-7500 GCA_028571225.1 Parsonsia alboflavescens
TAATTGGTTTCACCTTTCACCTGATTTGTTCATAAGATCTTAAGATTTATCAAAGTGTCACGAATCTGGGCATTGCTTGTATGAAATTTTGATGATGGTGTATTTTAATTGTGTGCGCATTTGAATCTTATTTAATTCCTTCTCTTTCAATTTGACCTCACTCTGTTGTCTTACTGAAATGGATAGATTCATGAATCAACCACCGTGGAAGGTATCAATAGTAGCTTATCAGAAGCTATAGATGGCATCATCAATGAGGCAACACTTGTGAAGATGGCTATTGGTAGCTCACTACCCGTCAGTTGGTCAGCTGAGGCACAGCTAGCATCTAACATTGAAGAACCATTCAGCAACGCAGACACAAGCAATGAGAGAGTAGATTTTGTCTCTGCTGCTGGGTTTGAGATGGTGGAGCTCTTGATATTTGCTGCCCATGCTTGGAAAGAGTATATAAGTAAATGAGGTACCGAATGAATGCATCCTCCGTTGAATGAACAGTGCACTGTGCAGGTAGGAATAAAGTATGCACTGTGCAGATCGGAATGAAGTATTTATAATGGGTTATGTTGGACTCATTTCCTTAATTCACATATACAGACAAGTAATTATCGTGGGGTGATTTGTATAATATGCTGTGGCTTAAAGAGTAATGCATTTCTAGCAGACAGATAAGTTTTCTGGATACTGTACAGTGATCTGGCTATACTTTGATTTGCTTTTCTTGTTTTGATAGCTCAGGATTATGTACTGGTGGGGTGGTTGTAACTTGTAAATGCATCCCTTCAGTTGTTTGTGATTTTCCAGAAATGAAAGTTTTCTTTATTGACTCAGAATCTTCGTAGAGTACTCAGCACATGAGATTCGACGATGTCTATAATAGTGTGTGCAATTGGATGCAGTCACATGGAATTAATAGTGTGTGGATTTGTGCATTCTATAGAATTTCCATATTCATTCTGTCATTATTTATAAATTATTTTAACTTCTTTTTTATCATTAATTATAAATTATTATTTTTAATTTATTAAGCATTTTATTAGTTTTTTATATCATATTATCCATCTCTCTATCTTCTTTTTTTCTTTTCTTTTCACCAGTCACTATATTAAATTGATTAAAATTATAAATTAAATGTTAGTCGATAATTTATAAATAATGATAGGGGTAATCAACAGCTAGAGTACCCATCTGAGATGGGATATTGTACGGAGTTCTGATGTTTAGAATTATATTCTAGTATTTAATTATACAACTTTTGAATAATGATAATATAATTTCTTTTCGCTCAACTTTTACTTACAGTGATGACTTAAAGTGACCATTAGGAAGGACCCCCATTTTAAAATTATTGGGTGCATTTCGACATGAGGCAAAAACAAAACAAAAAAAAATAAAAAATTCATTTCACCCAATTTATTTTTCTCCAAAAAGGGCAAAAAAACCTTTAATTATTGATTTGGATGAAGTATAAGAAATCTAAACTTAAAAGCCATGAAAACATTAATTTCATATAATTATAATGATTATTGAGAAATTACAAAACAAGAAAGATGAAAGAGGTATAATTATTACATTTAACTAATTATTATAAAAGAGAAATATTTAATAATGTAAAAGTAATTATCGGGCTGACAAGAGTGTTTATGAAATGGGGTTTTGAATTTTCTAAATCATTTTTTACCCCAATAATAAAATATATTCATTAAATTTTTTGGGACACAAAAAATTAATAAAAAGAAATTTTTTATTAATAAAAAGAAGATCTTGAATCTAAGATGAGAGAAGAGGTTTTCCTTATATGTAATTAATAATTTAAATTTCTTAAAATATAGTTATTTATTTTAGTATGAAATATAGTTTTTTAGTTCGAAATTTAATATTCACTCTTTATTTATGTAATTGAAAATTGGTGAGTTTATTCTTGAAAATTTTAGATTTTGATGATTATAATCTAAGGATGCAAACGAGTCAAACTTTTTTTTAAACTAGCTTGACTTGAGTTCGAATCAAGCTACAATCTAGCTCGAACTACTTCCATTAGATTCATGAGCCAAAATTTAATATTTATATAAATTTTTTAAAATTATAAATAATTATATTGATATTTTTAATAATAAATATATTTTTATAATAATCAATATCTTTTAAAATAATTACTTTTAAATATACATATTTTAAAAAATTATATTAAAAAATTTTTAAAAACATATTCAAATCAAATTTAGCCAAGTTGAGCTTGAACTTCAAAATTTCAGCTCGAAAGCCAACTAAATATGTACATTTCAAGCTCGAACTTGATTTTTTTTTATCAAGGTCGGATTGGATTAGATCGATTGCACCCCTATTATGATCCCTAAAGATTTTTTTACCTTTTATGATATCAAAATATTTTCAAATTCTAATTATGATCCTTTTAGTTATTTATGATTTAAATCCGACTAGATCATGGATTTTGGTTTTAAAAAATTGGAAGGATCAAATAGGTCATTTAATGTCTCTCACCCCCTTAAGCCAACCGGCAAGGTGGCTCCGGCCGCGTCACCGACAGCCCCTTCCTCTACCAACAACTCCCAAGCATCTCTCTGCCCCACCAGAACTGCACATATCCACACCCTCCGTTCAGATCCACAATCCGTTCACCATTCATCTGGATCTGGCCTCAACCTTTGCCCACCTCTATTCGAACCGCTCCCCATCGTGCCGCTAGTCCAGCTTTGCTCAGCACTAACCCAACCCCAGCGCCTACACCATTCCACTTCACCACCCACCGCCAGATCTGTTAGTTAAAGGTAACCTCCTGGCTGGAGCAGTTCTCATACGATTCTATCAGGTTCAGTCGAATCGATCTTAATAACAAGCACTTGGCGCCCGTCCTATGAACATAAGAAATTAAATCATTCAAGGGAGTAATTTACAACAACAGAAAAGAATTCACTAATCTCAAATTACCTTCCCTAGAGTGTTAGCATTAGCAAGGGCAGAACCAGTAACGCCAGCCCCATCCATGACAATTTCAAGAATATGAGAAACTATCCGGGTCGGGTTTTCTGGGGCATCATGATCAAACTTCTTGATTTCATTTTTTATGTTCTTTTTTCCGGATGTAACGAAAACAAAGTAATAAACCAGAACAAAAACCAATGTATAGGCAATGGCAACTTCAGTGAAGCCATAGTAGTTCATCTTTGTAATCAAATCCATGGCGAAAGCCATGATCTCTCTCTCTCCCCTTTCTTATTTCTGATCTCTCCCCTCATTCTTTTTTCGCTGCTTTTGAGACAGACCCAGTTGAAGAGTTCATGAATTTGGATTGCTGGTTGCTGTCTCTTATTCCCATCAATGAAGACCCTGATGGCAACAGACTATTGTCCATTTCAGTGGTCGTGGTAAAACAGAGGTAGTCTTTTCCTGATTTGTTTATGGCTGGGTTTTGCAGTGGTTAGTGTGATGGGGCTCAGACTTGACAACGGCATACTGTGAAGGACGACCGGCAATTAGAGGTTAAGGGGCATGGGAGGACCTATTTGCCATAGGTCTTCAAGTTTTTTAAAACCGAAATCCTAGATTTGGCCGTATTTATACCGAAAATTACTAAGAGGACTATAATCATAATTTAAAAATATTTTTGGATCATAAAAGGTAAAAAATCCTTTAAAAATTGCAACCATCGAAACTTGAAATTTCGGAGGCTAAACACACCAATTTTCCTTTATGTAAAAGTTAAGAAGTGTCATCTCCTCAAATTTAAGTTACAAAATTAGCATTGTAATTGATGTGAGACCAACTTATGGAATGAATAGATTTAAATCACTTAAATCCTTTCCTTTTTTTAATTGTTACTAAACTTTAAATTAAAAATAGATTTATTTTATAAGAAAATTATTTCATTTCTAGATATTTGAATTCTTAAATAAACAAAGGTCAATACAAAACTTTAAATTATTAAAAATATTTAAAAAGTAAGCATTCTAGTAGAAAGAGAGTAATTAAACAATCAAAGGTGTAGTATAAATTATTTTTCGAGCTTTTAACCTATTTGGCCGTACGTGTTTGAGTGAAACTATAGTGTGATCTTATAAGTTTTTTTGCAACTATTACGGTCCCTCAACATTTTATGAGCAACCATTATGGTCTCAATTATTATTTTTCAACAAAATACTAATCGTAACTAGTCATTTATCGATATAGGATAATATTTTGGGGGAAATTTATCAATATCATCCGTACTACTCAAAATCTAACTAGTACCTTTGAAAAAAAAAATTAATGCATTGGGATTAATAAATCCAAATAAATTAACTGAAAAACCAAAATTCATTCATAACCCTTAAGTTGGTTGGATTTTGAGTAGCAAGGATGAGATGGATAATTTTACCCCAAATAAGTTATCCTATACAAGTAAAATGACGAATTCTAAAAAGTGTTTTACTAAAAAATAACAATAATTATGACTAAAATGATCGTTCATGACATGTCGAGGAACCATAATGACTGTCCATAATATATGTTAAAGAACCGTAATGACTAGAAAAAATACTTATAAAATCATATTATAATTTAATTCAAATGTATGGAATCAAATGGATTAAAAACCCTTATTTTTCTTATAGCAACCAAACCATGTGTAACTAACAAACAATCATTCGTTTACTTTCTAATTTACTTTCAATTTTCTCCTCTTAACAAACGAACTATGAATAATCAAGTAAAGAACCCATTCTTTAACAATCTTTAGATTTAATTTATATTTTTAATAAAATGAAATAAGTTTGTTTCTGCTTAAGTAATAATAATCAGAAAATCAAAGAAAAACACATAACAACTTTTCATTTGATCATAATCATATATTTACAATCCTCCTACTCACTTAAAAATAAGGAGAAATTACCGAAAGGAATGCTCCCCACAAAATGCAAATATTATAACACATCTCAAGTTTTTCACGGTATAGCTCCTCATGACTCGGCAGCAATTTCCAATTGACCGGCTGCTGCTGCTGCTACGGGAGATGCTTCTTTCACAGAGTTGTTTTCCATCTTGCTGTAATTTCCCTTCTCCTTGAAGAGTTGAATGTGGTGGTGCTTGCAGTAAAGTTTTCCATCATGTGCAATGAAGTTTGATGGGCTTATCGTACAACCTCCACGGGTGCATTTGAAGCAGCTCCTGTGGTACGCTGATCTGTTCACAGTTACCTTCTCAAGGGGATAGACAGTTTTGCTGCATCCCACACATTTGTCCCTCGTGCCAGCAAACAAAGTCGAGCCTTTGCTTCCATTCTGTCGAATTAATTTCAGATTTTACAGTTTGACAGACAGACAGACAGCTATATAACCAATCAATTCCCTGAAGAAATAGGTTCATTATGGGAAACAAAGTACCTCATTTTCTCCTACTACTGGCCTTTCGGGTCTTGAGACTTTTGGTGTTCCTGTAAATTTGAATGTTAATGTTCTGAAGAAGAGGTTTAATTTATTCTTCAAAAGCACCATGGAATATGGATGAATGCTTAGATTTTTACCTTCAAAGCTCTTGCTAAGGCTGCCGGTTTGTTTGAGGAGTTGATCATAGTGAGGCCTGCAGTACAGAACTCCCTCAAAAGAGTTGAAGCTGCTCAGCTGTGCATCAAAAAAATCATGTCCAAGATCATTCAATTCCCTCCACAACAATTAATTAAATTACCAGAAAAAAAAGAATGGAAAATTATACACTGAAAAACAGAGGTTACCTTGAGGGTACCGTGGCAATGGTGGCATCGGAAGCATGCCTTGTGGTAAATACGCTTGTCTGCTGCCAACCTATCAACAAGGTAGACAGTCTTATCACAGGCAGTACACTTCTGGGTTGTTCCAAGAAATGCCATTTTCTAATTTTATTTTATTGTTTCGGGCCAAGAAAGATCAGGTCGAGAACAAAGCTAGAGAACTCTTTCAACTCAAAGAGCAGCTCTTTCTCTTGTTTTGTCCTCGTAACCTTTCTCTTGCCTTAATGAGATCACTTATTGTTATGCTTCTTTAGCCTCGCATTTGATGCCTTCTTATATAGAGACTAAATCTCAATGGCAAAGGCCAAAACTGTGGGCTGCAGTAATTTCCGGGCTTCTTTCCTATTATTCAACAATCATTTTGTCCGAGCTTCAAGCATACACGCACGTTCATTTCCTCATGAGTTCATCTCTTTTCCCCGTAAAATTGAAAGGCTGTCAACATTTCGGGTGAAGAGAGAAACCGAGGCTTGGTTGAGATTTTTCAATGATTGACATCCCAATGGTTCATTGAATGAGATGTTCTTCCTTTTTCCTACTTATAGAGTAGCCTTCTATGAGAGCATTTGGGCTAATGGTGTGATTCTTTGGGTGCAAGAGATCCCGGGTTCGATTCTCGAAATGCCCATTTTTGCCCTTCTCAATCCCATATCAATTTTCATTTTTCCAAAATGCTGCTCCAGATACTCACATTCATGTTCCAACAGCGCAAGAGGGCATTTGGTCTAGTGGTATGATTCTCGCTTCGGGTGCGAGAGGTCCCGAGTTCGATTCTCGGAATGCCCCATTATAATTTCAGGTTTGGTTTCTTTTGCAAGTTGAAACAGAGCAGGTGCTATTCTTATTTTAATGCTCAAACTTACCAGATGCCACAAAAAGCTCGACAAAGAGTAAGACATCCCATCTGGGCATTTGGTCTAGTGGTATGATTCTCGCTTTGGGTGCGAGAGGTCCCGAGTTCGATTCTCGGAATGCCCCCAATATTTTTTTTCCACATAACATTTTCCCTTCTCATCCCCATTTCCATTTCAAATCTTGGAAAATCTACAGAAAGATGCTTAGTCTAATGAACCTGCTGTTTGTATTTTCTATTTTGAACCTTCACTTCTTAAATTCCACTCAAAACCTCTATTCACAGTCATTCTTAATATCATTAACAAAATCACTCCCAAGTCTAAAGAAACAAATGTACAGAACTCATTCTTAATTTCTCAGGACCCTTTAATCATTACTACCAGTTTCAACTTTGGCTTATTTAAGATGGCCACATCTTCTTCAAAAATTGCCTTCCATCTGGGCATTTGGTCTAGTGGTATGATTCTCACTTTTGGTGAGCGAGGTCCCAAGTTTGATTCTCGGAATGCCCCCCTTTTTACACAGAACATTTTCCCCTCATCCCCAGGTCAATCTTGGAAGATCTGCTACAGAAAGATGCTTAGTCTAATGGACTTGCTATTTACATTTTGTTGTCAACCTTCACTTCTTAATACTCAACAAAAGCTCTTCCAAGTCTAAAGAAAACAAATGCACAGCACTCATGCTTAATTTCTCAGTCATGCAGACTCCTAGAGGACCCTTTAACCATTGCTACCAGTTTTAACTTTGGGATGGTCACGTCTTCTTAATACCATAATGATAGGCTTCTCATTGAACTTTACAAGAATACAAGAATAAGGTTATGCTGGAAGCAACTACAACAAATGCGGGAGAATTCTTCTGAAAACCACCATTCTTCATAA
>JAOXNR010053141.1:12500-84766 GCA_028571225.1 Parsonsia alboflavescens
ATTCATATTTTGAGATGTTCGGAATTGAATGCTATATGTTTTTAAATTAGTAAAAAATTTATGAAGAAATCAACATTACAATGTTAAAAATGAATTGAGTCAATCTTTTTTTTAAAAAAATTGTATGAGTTAAGGGGGATATTCAATTCCAAACTATGGACAGGACTCCGAAAGATAGAAGAGAGAAGAAAGAAAGAAACAAGAGATTGTTTTGCTTTTCGAAAGTTTTGATTGCCAAACTTTATTTTTGGCCTATCTAACCTTCAAATCATTTTTGTTTGGATGCTTTATTCCTTTGCAAACAATTCCATAAAAAATAATTAAAAAATAAAAATTTGGAATTGGTAGTCAACTACATTTACCGGATTAAGAAGGGCATAATCATGCCCCCGAAGGCACAAACGAGCTGGTAAGGCAAGTGTGAAGTTTAATTAACTTCAATGGCAGATGAGGGTTCGAACCTCAATAAAGGTATTGTTCCGAACTGATTCGATAAGTGACTGTCTCGGCAAGGGCAATGTCCAGAGTTGGCAACCTATTTGTTATGTCTTTTACCAGTTCATGCACATCCCTCGATTTACATTTCATTGACACAAGGGACCTCTGTGACCAGTGAAAGGGGTTTCGTCCACAAGAGACTTTCCCCTTAAACCAAAGAAGGGCATAATCATCACTTTACTATTCAAACATATCATTTAATAAGTTTCCAAAATTGTTGGGTGGCTGAGATGATGGTAGGGATGGAGAAATGCATAAAAAGGGTTCTCCTAAGGCCGGTCCAAGTGCCTGAGCCGCCAAATGGCTTGATCCTTTGTCCCGAACATGAAGATCGTCCTTGGTGATCAAGACCATTAAGCCATTCTACGTTTGTTTAAGTTCTGATATTTTAGATAATTGCTGAATTTTAAACTTAGGCAATTTTTAGATTTCATCATTTTTTGTTTTAATTCTTTTGTGAGTAGAATATGTTTTTGCTTTTTTTATATAAATTAAATTCTGCTTAATTAATGGAGAAGTAGTTTGTTGCTAGAGAATTTGTTGTAGTTTTGATACTTTAAATATGCAAAATAATTATATATTTTTTAAAAAAATTATTCAAGAAATGTTTAATAATTTATAATATGAAAAACTATTATCTTTTGGTAGAGAACTGCCTCAGATAAATTTTTTCATGGAAGAACATTTGGTAGTAAGCTTTTTTGTAGATAAACTTTTCAAGGAAATAATATTTTGTTGAAAGTTTTAAATATAATAATAGAATTCAATTTCTTAGAAAATTCATTGAATAAGTCATTGAAATTTACTTTAACGGATGATAATTTGTTAAAAATAAAATTTTCTAGGAGCTCAAAGCAACGAGATTTATTAGTTGAAAATTTGATTCAAAGCGAGGTTTTTCAACAAAATATATTCTTTTTTAACGAATTTTTCACCTTAAAAAATTGGACTTTTTTCTTGTTTTGTTTTCTTATTGAACATACATATAATTAAGAATCAAAAATGCATATTTTATTAGACAATTTGTATTAAACTTATTATTGCAAAAAAAAAATCTTGCTTTAAAATTATTTACAAAAAAAAAATATTTTAAAAATGTATATATTTTTTTTGATATAGAAAATGTAAAAAATGTGAAAAATAAATATATTGGTGATTTAACAAATGAGTTGGCAAGTAAAACTCACTTTAAGCATTATGAAAAGGAAAACAATTGGTGGATAAGAGTGTTTAAGAGAAAGACGTCTTAAAATAAGTATGTGACACTTAGATTCTCCAACCGGCAAAGGATGCACCATTGAAGATGTTCTGTTACTCCAATTGGTTGAGGAAGAAGATTATAATTGGATTGTAATATTTATCCGATTTGGATTACCAAACAAAAATAAAAAATCAGATACTTTGGGCTTTGGATCTTTTAATACATCTTTTATATGACACTTTTTAGTACACTAATAAAAATATTTTTTAAGTTATATTTTATTAAATAACCCTAAGGAGATAAAATAAATGATATGATATTTATCTTTTAGAACACATATAAGTTATTAGTTCACACAAAAGCACTACTTTTCAGATTGGATTGGATCGATCAGACTATGAACCGATAATCAAATAGATTCGAAAAAAAAGTATTGAATAGTTTTTCGCCAAAACCTTTATTTAAATGAAAATTCAGAATGGATTGGTCAGTTGGGCCAATAAACTTGCCCATCTCATGCTTAACCGATGATTTTCAAAAAAACCCGAATTTATCCAAATTTCAAAAAAAAAAAAAAAAACTTTAATATTAGATCTCTTCAATCAAATTATAAATTTACTCATTTAATTATTTTAAAATAAAAAATTAACTCAAAATATACTTCATTATTAAATATTAATAAAAAATATATATCTTATAATTTTCAAGTTTTACCCATACTAAAATTATCATGTTTAAATCCCTATAAAATAAAACTCAATGATTATTAATTATAAGAAATAATTTAAATCATATTTATAAATTTTATTTGAATATTATTATATTATGAAATTATTATATCTTATATTATTGACAAAAAAATTCTATTTAAGAAATATAATTTTTATTTTTTATCATAATATTACCGAATTAATTATGATTGAATAATTAAACCGTAAACCAGTAACTTTTCCGATTCGATGTACGATTTGATTTTTAAAACAATTATACCAAAAGATTTGAAACAAATACTTTGAAATTTGTTCAAATGGGAATTTAAATTCAAACTAAATAAACCAAACGAAAAATTATGATCTATGGTGGATCTTATGATTCATATCAAGTTAAGAGTTATTAAATTCTTTTTTTCATTTTCAAAAATACAAATGCTTTTTGAATAAATATGTAATATGAACCATAAGATCCATTTGATCAGACTCATAATAGAATTTTCCAAACTAAACTTACAAAAATCCATAACCTTGATAATGATAATTAAAAAAGAAAAGAAAAAAAACAAAACCCCTATGACGTGAGATTAACGAAGGGGCAGCTTCCTGGAAGCATCGTAAGTTGTAACCATATGACGGCAGCTTCCATTCATCCGTGCCGTACTCGACCAACTCACCATCACCCTCAAGAGTGCCCGCATTTCCCCTAGAGTCTGGACACAAACCACTCACGTAATTGGGTTGCTGCAAAAATTTTATCTTCTGTTTCCGCCAGTACAACGGTACCAGTTCTGCACGATCCCTTTTGATTTGCCCTTTTATTATATATATGGTCAGTTTCTTTTGGGCGGTTCTCGCGGCAGTGAGGGTCGGCGTGTGCTTTCGAGGCGGAAACTGGAGTGCACCCGGCCGGAGTTTGTCTGGTTTCCTCCCCGTCGATAGGGGATGGCTAATTTGATGGGGAACATTTTTTATGGGCTGCGTCTGTTCGTTTCCACCATTTGGGATCTCCAAGAGATGCGGTTTTCGGCAATTTTTGACGACTTGAGCTACATTGTTATCACGATTTTCGTGACGGCCGTATCATGCCTTTTAGACTCTGGCCATATCGGTAGTATCTTCCGGAACTGAGAATTTTCTTTTGTTTGGATATTTTTTTCTTACCTGGTTTATCTCCGCCCTTTCGCGAATGGTGGTGGTGTGATTCTGGTAAGCCACCAGAATGAGGAGCGTGGGATATGTGTCTTACGCCTCGTCGGGATTTGAATATTTTATCCAACTTCGAATGTATCATCTATTTTAGCTTGCTTATGCATTCATAGGTGAAGTTTGGATTTGCTTGTGCATTTATGGTAACTTTTGGGCCGATCTTTTTTTCACTTTGAAATGAACTTTCTAAGATATTTTGCTTACTGAAAAGTACTTGAAAGGAACAATTGATTGAACTTCTGAATGCTTTGGAAGAGGGAAAAAAAAAAAAAGAAGTTAATTCTTCAAGTCAGATTCTTAATTTTTTATAGGAATTCTTTTAAGTCAGACTCTAATGGCTTTGAATAATAGAAATTCTGATAAGGACTTGGATAATGTATTCATCTAGATCAAGTTGGGGGGATAAAAGGTGAGGCCAAGTTAGGAGGCTTTCAATGTCCTGGTACATTAATAAAAATTATTTTATTTTTTAAGAATTTAATATATGAAATATATTAAAAAATAATAATTAAAAGGTACAATGAATGTGTATCAAGAAATCGATAACCTAATTAGGAAAATCAATGAGTTGACAGATTTCACCCCTAATCGAAAATGTCTTTAGGTTAATCCTGCACAATTTTTCTAAAAATATTTTTTAAATAAGAAACTAACAATTTTAACTAACTTTTAATAAATTATTTTGTAAATAAAAAAAAATAGCATTATGAAAATCAATCTTCTAGCATTTAGAGAAAGAATTTTTTTTTTTTTTACTTACCATTAATATTTTGAAGATCGCAAAAATAAAACTAATGACAAATAAAACTTGTTTGAAGAATAAAACAATCTCGTTTATGATTAGATTTGGGTTAGAGAGAGAGAGTTTAGATTTCATAAATCATAACTGCACTTTTAGGGATAGATTGACACCCTTTAATTGATCCTAAATTCCTAATCACACCCTCCAGAGATAAATTAACCTCAGGTTTGGATTCAATCCATTAACATTTTAGGTCCCTTTTTTTTTTAGAAGGAAAAATGACTCCTTTAATACATAAGTTATCTCAAATATTAGAAATGGTTTCGTTTTTTTTTTAAGATGTATGTTAATTTGTTAATATAAATATATATATATATATATGTACATGATTACATTTAATATATATATAAAATTATTTAAAATATTATTAATTTAAAAGGATTTGTATAGTTATATAAAAAGCTAGTTCTTTAGATTCTGAAGGATTTTTTTTTAAAGTTCTTTCTAATTTTGTTGAAAATAACCGTTATTTTTTAATTTAATTTTATGTGTAATAAACAACTTAAAGTTATCTTTTAAACATATTATCAAATAACGTGTGCGTGTGAAATTATAATTTTTTAAAAAATATAATATCTTCTACATCTTTGACATAATTTATTTCGGTCGAGCAACTTGTCGATTCATAAAAAATTGAGCTTAGCTCAAAAACTAAGTAAATGATATCATTTCTTTATTGAGTTTAGCTCAAGTAGATCCATGTATAACCAACTCAAGTCGACTGGTCGAGTCAAAGGTCAACGTGGCAAATCCAATTTTATTTACCCATGTCACATTTTTTTATTTTTAATTGCAAATCAATCAAGTCACCATATTTCATCCGATAAAAAGAATATGGTTGATGACACGTGCTCTCACATTTTTCAATAAAATTTATAAAATGAGGCTTATAGTTTATTTGATCTTAGACATTTGGATTAAATTATAGTATGATTTTATAAGTTTTTTTTCCAGTCATTATGGTCCCTCAATATTTTATGGATAGTCATTATGATCCCAATTATTATTTTCCAACAAAATATTAGTCATAACTAATCATTTATGGACACAGGATTACATTTTAGGGGAAAAATTATCAAAATTATCTTTACTTCTCAAAATCTATCCAATGACTTTTTTGAAAAAAAAAAAATAAAAAATCAGATACTTTCGGATTAACAAACTCAATTAAATTAACTAGACAAAACAACATTTGGGTTGGTTTGATTTGAGTAGCAGGAATGAGATAAACAATTTTACCCCTGAAAAGTTATCCTGTCTATAACATGTCGAGGGATCATAATGACTGCCCATAATATATTAAGGGACCATAATGACTGCTCATAATATGTTAAGGAACCATAACGGCTGAAAAAAAAATTTATAGGATTCTATTACGGTTTGGCTCAAATATGTGGAATAAAATGGGTTAAAAACCCTTTTAAAATGTGAAGCCTGTAGATGGTAAGGTTGGTACCAATGTATTAAAATGAATGTCCATAAATTGTTTAAGGTATTTGATTGAAAGAAATAAAAGATCAGGTACATTCTAATGTCTTCCCTAATTTACAAATGAACCTTCCATTTATTGAGTAAAAAGGAGCATAATCATTTTCTATCTTATTATCCATGGTTTTCCAAATCAAATTCTGGATCAGCCACGAATCAAACCTGGATCCGTTGCGTGGAAGGCAATTATCTGTTCCAAATGAATTATGTTCAGTGAGGGAGGAGGGACTAGTAAAATAGAAAAGAACAACATTTGCATACTTCGGGCTGTTTATTCTCTGTTTTGATATACTTATATATTCCAACCAGGAACGTGTTACACTGACATTTATTTGGACGAGTACATATTCCTAGAGTTCATGGGAAACTTATTATTTTGTTTGATCTTCAGTGTTTTTCTGTTGGTTGTCGAAGTCACCTTAAATCTTGTAGCCATGCCGGAATTCGCCACAGCTGGATTCTCCACCTTGACTTCGTAATCTCCATGAAAAAGTGAAGTTGTAAAGAAACCATTGGCATCCGTTGTTCCAACCAAATCCTGACTATCACTCATTTCTGCAAGAATTTTGTCCACTACATCACCCGTTGGCAGGTTCTTGAAATTGTTATCTGTTAAACACATTCTATAACATCCTTGAGGCCACCAAGCTGCCCATAGCAGGATTCCTTTAATGGCAGGGTGTGCAAGAGCCTCCCTTATAATCTGCTCCAAGTACACTTCCTGGGCAAAGCATTAAAATCCATGTGAGAATCTAGAAGGAGAGAGAATAAATTTTGCTTGAACTTTGAAAGAGAAAGAGAAAAGTTACTGAAATTAACCTGGTTTGGCCGGCTTGAGACGTCCAATTCAGTGACCCAAATGGGCAAATTTGCAGAAGCAAGAACGTCTATTGTTGATCTTATATAAGGCAAATTAGGAACTGAAAAATGCCCTTCAAGTCCGATTCCAAGAGGTCCCTGATAACCCTGTGACCGCAATTGTTCAATTTTTTTCAGATACTTCGCCGGTGATGAATTCTGGTCGCCGCTGTTCTCGATTGTATTGTAATCATTCAAGAATGGGATTGCCGAGTTGTCAATTTCGTAAGCCTTTTGATAGTACTGTGACGATGCATTTTCCCCAATTTCGCTCTCGAGGAAAGAAAAGTGTATATTCTCATTCACAACATCCCAATGAATTAGCTTCCCGGAATATCTGTTCATCGCTGAGTTTATTCTTCTGTCAAGGGCTTCCGAAATTTGATCCGGCGGAAGGTGTCGAACCCATGAAGGGCTGTAGTTAGGGTCGTCCCAGAATACATTGTGGCCACGGACTTGAATGTTGTGCTGCTGGGCAAACTCAAGCATGGAGTCCGGCACAGAGTAGTTCTCATTTCCAGGGGATTTTTCAGTGGAGTACCATTTCATTTCGTTTTCGAATACTGTGTATTTGAATCTTGAGGTAAACCAGTCTTGATAGGCTTGATTTAAGAGGATGTTTCTACTAAGGGCGCAACCGAATGGGAAGCCATTTCTTAGTTGCTTGATGGAGATATTTGCTTTGGCTAATGCTTGGCCTTGAAGATCAACAGCTTGGAATGCCACCCTACTCTTTCTTATCTGCACATCAAGAACAATTTAGAGAGGAAATCATTCCGAAATGGGATTTTTTTTTCTTACTCTGATCTATTCATTACCTTATCAATGCTGTGTTCTTGATGGGATTTCCATTCTCTTTCACTAAATTCTTGCAATGATATGCTGTCAGCCCATATCTCTACATTTGGATCATTGCCCTGAAAACACGAAGGAGGAGTAGAATGAAAATGAAAATGGTCGTCAAGAATGATATCAAGAAACAGAAATATTAGGCAAAAAATTACGGAGAAAGATATACATGGAAATGGAGTTCTGCAGGTCCTGAAGCATTCACAAATAGGCCACCCTTCAGCATGGACCAGCACCCCGACCGGACATCTGACCAGCCAACATATGCAGCAGAGCCTCGAGAAGTTTTAAGAACAGCAGCTACTTGTGATTCTCCATGGCTAATCTGTAACCAAGCTATACAAACGAAATAGAAAAAAAACCTGAATTTAATCGAAGCCAACATTTAATTTTTGGGTTAATATCAAAATTATGACAGGAAAGAAAAAAAAGGACCAGAAATCGTGTAGAGTTTGCTCTTTTCTAAGTTGAATTTCTGTAATAAACCATCCTGGGAAGCATTTCTATCGGCAACTACAAGGAATTTGTTGCCATCTTTTGACTCCCTATTGACTAATTTTGCACTTCCAGAAGTTGACCAGCCTTTCAATCCTTCGTTCATTTCTGGGTTTACAACCAGGCCTCCATGGTACTGAGGCTTAAGGGGATTCTCCAAGCACTGGAAGAATATGCATTATTCAGTATCAGAAAAATGTGTTCTGCCATAATGGAGAAAACTGAAAAGAAAAAGAAAGACTTACCTCAGGAGTGAAACGATAATCATAGGAGTGTCCATTAACTTCAATTCCTGTCCAAAAAAAAAAAAAAAAAAAAAAGTCAAAAAAACATAATTATTAATGGGTTTCTCGAAAATGCTGCACCAAAAAACAAATTTTCCATTAATATTCTATTGTATGAACAATTCAACGTTAAAGATGACCATTTCTTGTAGTAAAAACCTGAAGAAACAAGAGAACAGAATAGCAGTAGTAGAAGCATATTATTCATGAAGTCTTTGCTGATCTTGAAGATTGTCATATTACAGAGCTTAAAAAGATCAGTGAGGGTTTCACAAATAATGGTTGGGAAAACCTCCAAGGTTGTGCAAACTATATATATAACGTGTTAAGTAACAATTTTTTTCTTCTTCTTCGGATTTATGGCAACAAAATAGAGTGGCTGATACTTAGATATTTTGCCAATAAGTCACGATGAATAAAATATTTTAAAGCCTTTTAACCGCAAGTATTCATTTTGTTTTCCTTTTCCTTTTTTGCAGCCTTGAAATAATTGTTTACTTGCATTTATTTTTATAGATTCATGTGTATTCGATTTAAGATATTTAGTCTCGATTAAGATTTAAAATGATGTTTATTATTATTATAGGTATAAAAAGACTAAATTACCTTGCATGTATTTGTATTTTAGAAATAAAAAAAGAGTTATATATTTAGTATAGTTTTGATGACTTTGATTTTCTAAAAAGATTGATTTTAATTAATTAAAAGATGCTTCATGTGAATCATATTTGAGTTGATTTTTTTTTCTTTTTGAAAATTTTTTTGATACAATTCCAAGATTCTAAGCTCTGTGTAATTTTAACCATATAGATATTTTGTAGGATACCTTATTTTTTCTTCAGTTTCCTTAATATTGAATTTTTTGTCATTAGACAGATCAAGTCAAAATCACGAATGACTTTATGCAGCATCACTTCCGGATGCATATTGTGTAGCCTTATTTGAGAAGATTAAATGTGAAAAATAGGCAGATTATATGCTCACATTTAAATAAAGCTCCATGAAAAATAGAAATCTCAAAGGAGAATGAAGAGCAAAAAATGCATATGTTCATATTGCAAAATCGAAAGGAAAAAAAGTTAATCTCTTGGAAAATATTTCTATTGAGGGATGTTCCCAGAACATTCAAATAAGTTAGGGAATTCTTCCCTCTCATTCTTTACAAATATGTTATATCTAAGTTACCAAATGAAAAAATGTAAATATTTTGAACTCAATTGTGATATCTAATTGAATCAATGAAATAAGTGAGAAAAACATAGAGTACTAAGAATTGTAATATTTGTCAAAAGTGATACTCTATCTATTGGTTTGTACCTTTTTTTTTGCAGTTGTAGTTTAGGAATTCAAATTATATACTAAAATTCATTAATGTAAAATTTGCTTCAATGAAAATGAATGAATTTTTCAAGGAGAGACATGTCATTTCATGGATTAAGATGAATAAATTAATAAAATGAGGAGTGTCGCATTTTTCATGTCCTTGACAAACTCATATTTGGGGGCAATGCGTTCCCTGGGATTTCGGAGCATTAGGGTTTTGTTTGATGGTGATTTCACAATTCCTCTCTCAGATTCATTTTCATTTTAATTTCATTATTGGTAGAGTTTTTGGGTTAGTCTGGGCTGGGAGGTATGTAAAAACTTAGCCCATCTATGTTGTAATTTGTTGGTTTTTTAATACACGAGTATAAAAATTTAGAGGCTCATTTTGCAAATTATTTCTTTTTATTTTGAGGGACTTAATTTTGTATGGAAGGAACCCTCCCTCCACTTATTTGAGGTGGTATCATTTTATACTTTATCTTCACCTAATGATATCCATTGATGTGTTGTTTGGAGGTTCGGATCGTCCGTTAAACAAGTGTGTATCATTTTTCTCGTTATATTAATAGAAATTTAATATGTATTTTTAAAAGATCAAATTATTTTAGAATTTAATTTATTTTTTAAAATTTTAATATTAAAATATAATAATTAAAGATTTCAAATATGATTTTTATTAATATTTTATTAATATAATAAAGAGTGACATACAAATGCATAACAAGCAATCCGAACCAGTTCTGTGGCGCATATATTGGATCTAGCTAATGAGTTAGGGCCTTTTCAATGACTTCAGAGAATTTTTATTATTAATATTTAATACGCAATGAGTGATCATTTTCTTTTAAAAATAAAATAAAATTTCGGTATGGCCTTGTGAACAATGTAGGCTTCCCAATGCATTTGAGTTGGATCTTCATCAATCCACTCCACTGAAGGACTGGATGCCATGTAGTGGGCTCCAGCTCAAAGGCCCAATTTCTGATACCATTTTACACCCACATTCCATGGCCCACTTTAAAAATTCCCCGGGAAGCTTCGAAATCGAAACAGTGCGCGATGTAAATAAACGGAAAAAATGAAAGTTAGTTTCGCGGTCTTTGCCTTCCCGGATCTTATCATTCTCTGAGTTTGGTCTTTCTTTGTGTGACCGCAAAAATGGCCAAGAGTGAAAGTTCAGTTTCGGTATCAGCCTCAGATGCTGACAGCTCCCTGAGTAAGCCATGGGAATCTTATCACACTGCCTATACCAACGCCAAAGCAGGTAAGTCAACAAACAAAGGGTTGGGATTTTTTTATAGGTCTTGAATTTTGTTTAAGAGCATCAGAATTGATGGTATAATATGTGGGTTGGATAGGTTCTTTGTTGTATTACTATTATCAGATAATTATTTGAAGAAAGTTTTGAAGAGTTTAATTGGGGATAACATGATTGAGGGTGGCGTTGCAGGAATGGAAGGGGTGGATAAGGAAAAAGTTCAGAGAATAGTGTATGAGATGAGTAAAGGATCTAAATATTTCGAGAATGAGGAGAGGAAGGAGGCCGTTATGAAACAGAAAATTGATAATATGCGTGCCCGTTGTGAAAAGCTTACTGCTGCAGTTTTGTTCCATTACCAGAAGGTACAGGAAACAAATTGCTGATTTATTATCTGTTACTTCTATTTTTAGCTTGTGGAAGTATAGTTTTATTTTAATTTTTGTGGGTGTTATATGATGGTGTGTCTAAGGTGATATTGGTTGATAGGCTTTGATGTTCATCATCATCATAGGAATTTGTATGTTTGAGACTGATAGACCACAAATTGAAGATAGTGATCACAATAATGTTAGGTTATTTGTTACAGGATCAGTATCTGTACTATAATTGAAAAATGAATAAAATATGAAAAGGGGGCTTTTAGCTAATTGGTAATAAAATATTTGTAGTTTTTGTCAGCGACTTGTTTTTATTGGATATCTGAGTGATGATTGAATTTTCTGGTCTGAATATCTTCCTCAAAGGTTCTACAACAGTATTACACTTGAAGTAAGAATATTTAGGAGACCATGACTATTATCAATGCGCAAAGATATGAACCTGAAGCAATTTAAAGAGAACTTTTGATAAGGATGTGAAGATTAGGATTGAACCAAGCCAAGATGCTATAATGACCTACCATCTCAGTTTAAGTGGACGGTGAAGGAGATGGGTTGTTGCTCAGTGACATGTTTTCCTTCTGAGTATTTATGCAATTCACAGGTCATAAAACATCACCTGCTTTGGTATGGCTGTTTCACTTTTCTCTCAATTGGAGCTTTACTGTGCATGCCAGAGCTGTAGACACCAGAGAAAATATCTGATGCCTTTGTTTAATAATTAATCTTAATGGAGCTATGTTGACACTTCACACAGAGCCATGTGTCATGTTAGTAGCTTGCATGCTACCTGATAATGTTGCATCCAGCACATTTTTTGTGGTTTAATTGCATCAGAAGATGAAAAACTTAAAGCATATCATGCTGAAGATGCATTTTCTTGGTATGAGCATTGATGCCCAATGTGGTGCAGGATTTCTCAAAGTATTCTTGCTGCTATCTACAGATTGCTGATAAGAGGATCTTAGAGTTAGAAAGTACACGTGATCTATCAAGGATTTGGTTACATGTCGATATGGATGCTTTTTTTGCAGCTGTTGAGACATTGTGTAATCCTTCGCTAGAAGGCAATCCAATGGCTGTTGGTAGTATGTCCATGATTTCCACGGCTAATTATGAGGTTTGTATTAATTTCTATAGGTTCCCTTGTTGGTAGCGCCTTACTGGTTAGGTTATCTTTCCCTTAGGCTTAAAAAATTATGTATTTCGTCATTGTAAGTTTTGGTTTAAATTCCTTTTCAAGTTAAATAGTATATTTTGTCTTCTGAACTTTGATAAATGATGTCTACTTTCCAGGCAAGGAAATATGGTGTTCGAGCTGCTATGCCTGGCTTTATTGCACGCAAGTTATGTCCTAAACTCATTTTTGTCCCTGTAGACTACAAGAAATATGCACATTACAGTGAATTGACGAGAAAAGGTGTGCATGCTTTAATGACTATTTTAAGAACTTCCATTGATTCAGTTGCTAATTACTAAAATTAGTTCTTCATGTTAGTTTTCCAGAAATATGATTCCAGCTTTTTGGCAGCAAGTTTGGATGAAGCATACCTTGATATAACTAATGTCTGCCAAGAAAGTGGAATTACTGGGGAAGAGGTAACAGCCTAAACACTAAATTGTCAATTTACATATCTCTTCTATGGGTTTCTTTTGCTTCTGTTCTCGTAGTATAATTGGCGCAAGCATTATTGCCAGATTCACTACTGAACCTTTTCTGTTATAATTTTACAAGGTGGCCAAAGAGCTTAGGGAAAACGTCTATAATGAGACTGGCCTCACATGTAGTGCTGGAGTTGCACCAAATCGTTTACTTGCTAAGGTATGATCTGCTTATATTGGAGGAGTAATACTCTGCCCGTCACATCTATAGTATTGTTAATTTTGCCATTCAAACTTCTGTGAAATCCAGTTTTACTCTTTCTGCATAACAAATTCTCTTTAAACTCACACAGGCCTCTGTTTCTTCTTAACTTACCCTGTTATGACCAGGTTTGCTCTGATATTAACAAGCCAAACGGTCAATTTATTTTACCAAACAATCGGAATGCTGTCATGACCTTTATTTCTTCACTTCCTATTCGGAAGGTATCTTTCTAGCCTTTGTCAAATCTCTTCTTAATGTTTTAAAGATGTATAATGCTAACTGTGTCCTTTAATTCTTCACTTCCTATTAGGAAGGTATCTTTCTAGCTTCTGTCTAATCTCTTCTTAATATTTTAAAGATGTTTAATGCTAACCATGTTTGACAAGTACAGGTAGGAGGGATCGGTAAGGTTACAGAAAATATTTTAAAGAATGTTTTTGGGATCAGAACATGTGAAGAAATGCTGCAAAAGAGTAGCTTTCTCTGTGCACTTTTCTCCAGCTCCTCATCAGGTCTGCAGAAAGTTCCTACTTGCTGTCTGTTTCTTTGTGTGTGTGTCAAAATCTGTTCCTATGTCAAGGCATAAGAAACTAAAAGAGTTAAAAAAGGGTGAATGAACTTTACCCTGACTCACTCAATACTGAATTTAGTGAACTTCTCCTATACTATTTCTTTTCTAGATTTGAATAGAAAAAGTTTGTTGGAGCAATTACTCAGATGTAATTGTGTATGTTCCCTTTTTTTTTATATTCTTTGTATTTCCGTTTTCACAGATCTTAAAAGGCTGTCTGCTTTTTGACTATGCAATGTGTTTTGACTCCTTATTGCAGATTTTTTCCTGTCTGTTGCTCTTGGACTTGGGGATACTGATACTCCTGAAACAACACTCAGAAAGAGCATAAGCAATGAAAGAACTTTTTCAGACACAAATGACGAGGCTCTGCTTTATACGAAACTAGGTAACTTGTTTCAGTTCTCCATCGCAGGCTTTTCCCATTTCTTAAGCTTTGCACAAGCTGATTAAGGGATATGTAGTATGACAGTACTTTATATGGCCTCATGTTTTAGAACTTGTGTTTTTCTATTTTAAAGTGCCACCTTAATTTATGGATTTGTGCTCTGCGTTTAGTTTTGTGGAAGAGCCTCAATGTACCAAGGGTTATGATATATTCAGGGACAAAACTTCCACTCATAGAATGCAAAATAGATAATAACTTTGAATTAACTTTTAGGCCTCTTTCACTTTTATTTGTTTTCCTTTTACCCTTCCAATTTCTCCTGCTTTAGTAGGCTGTTGTTTTGGACTGAATGACATTGCTTGATTCAACTTAAAACTTGGAAATGGGGTTATCTCTGATGTCTTTCGTTTAACTGAAACTTTTTCATTGATGTCTTTCTTCTAACTGAAACTTTCCTAACATGTTTTAAGAATACATTTTTAAAAAAAATTTATTTCATTATAGGATATGTGATTAGATGATCTATTACATTTCTATATAATTTTGTGTATCAGACCAGGTGTGAAGATTTTGTGATGTTTAATTTGAATTGAAGGACAATCCTGTTGCTCTTACCTTATTAACACCCTGGTATTTTATCCAAAGGAGCTCATTTAAACTTTTGTTTGCAGTTGACCTTGCAGAGGTGCTTTCCTCTGACATGATGAAAGAAGGTCTTTGTGGCAAAACATTGACATTGAAGTTGAAAACGTCGTCGTTTGAGGTACTAATTCATTCTTTACAGTCAAACTTCTTTTTGGTGATTGAATGTAATTTATTCTGTAGTTTCAAACTGCTTTTGGCGATAGAAAATGCGGTGCCAGTATTTTTGCGGATGGAAGCTAACTTTATTTGCAGCTTGCTTATCAGCATCTCCTCTTTCCTTTGTGTATTTCTCTTCCTGCCTTTCTTTCAAGAGAGGACTTATTTCCTCTTTCCTGAGTTTTGTTTCCAATCTCTTCTGGTTCATGTACCCCTTATTAAAGGTATTAGGATTCTGTTATTTGTTTGTTTTAAAATCATGCTTAGCAATTATTCTCTAATCTACAGGTCCGAACACGTGCCATGACATTACCCAATTATATAAGCTCAAGTGATGATATTCTCAGACATGCTTCAAAACTGCTCAAGGCTGAACTTCCTGCATCTTTTAGATTACTTGGTAGGCAGCATAATTAATGGTTCATATTTACTCCAAGTGTGGTTCTATCAAGTAGCTGCCTACAAAGAACCTAAAAAAGAAGCCTTTCTTTAGTTTATGATTAGTTCTGCATTAGTATGATTTAAGGCCTAGCTATCACTGGACGTAAGTGCATTGGTACTGACCTGCAAAGCAAGTGATGATGCTAAAATAATTAGCTGCTTCTTTTGCCTGACAGTTTGCCCTGATCTTCTTTTCCAAATCGTTTGTGGTGTTAGAAACATTGTGCAATTGAAGGCCAATAGCCATACTGCTAAGATGATTCTTCTCACATATTCCTTGTCTTTTGTTGCACCAATGAGCTAGCTGTCACCAAGTATAACATATTCCTTATTTACTGGTCGGACTGGGGTGAAATATGGAGAAGTGCAAGTTTCTGGTCCTATTTTTTCTTTCCATCCCAAATTGGAGAATGGTTAAGATTGGGAAATGTCAAAAATGCTGTATTCCTTGTTTCTTTCTACATTTCTTATATCAAAGAAAAGACTACAAAATGGAGCAATCATCCCCAGTTAAAGAATTTTTGGATTGTACAGGTCTTGGTTTAAGTTCTTATTTCGGTGTCTTTCTTTAGATTCTGTTCATGGCATTCTGTTCCAACTTGAAGATGCATGTCTAAATTAAATGGGTTTCTTTTATTTTAGGGCTGCGAATGTCTCAGTTCAGTGATGAAAAAAGTGGTGCTCTTTCTGATCCGACACAGAAAACTCTTTCCAACTTTATTGTATCAGGATATCTTCGTAGACAAAACAAGGATAACAGCGTGGGTTTGGACTCGATGAATGGTGATGGTACTTTTTCTGTTGACAGATGTCATGAATCAAGAGATTCTAGGGGTAACAACCATGTTTTTGATTCTAATGATGGTGATTGCTTCCTGGGGCACAATGATGTAGAAACAGAGGGCAGCTCTGATCTCTGGAATAATACTTTTGGAGAAAATGTATGATAAAGCTCTATAAGCTAATTTGAAGTTTGTTGTTTCATTTATATGAGATACTCATACTCGGGTAAAACTTTATTGCAAGGTTGCTTATCTTACATCCAACGTTTTAGGTCAATGACCCAGGTGCAGGAGAGCAATCAATTATGGCTTACAATGATGATCTATTGTCAGTAGGGAAGCCTCAATTTCCTGGAAAGTCTGAGGGAAGCAGTCCACATCAATTGAAAAGCAGTGTTCACCTTGAAAATCTCCAAGAAAGCTCTTCATCAGACCAGAATGGATTATTTTTCTGGGTGGAGGATTATAAGTGTTCTCTGTGTGGAATTGAACTGCCTCCCAGCTTTACTGAGGAAAGACAAGAACATTCTGATTTCCATCTAGCTGAAAAGTTGCAAGCAGAGGAATCGAGTGACAGCCATAGAAGCCTCATGCCAGAGCAGAGGTATTGCATTCATCTCCTCTTCTGTGCTTGACTTGTTTGAACTATCTCCTCTATTACTGCATCATGAAATAAATCTGAGATTGAAATTTAATGGGGGAGCATCTAATATAGTAATTCATGTCTTGGTAATTTAGTAATTCATAGAAGAGTGTTATTAAAGTGAAGCTCTCTTGGTGGCAGTAATTGAGTGCAGAATAATGACCACCTCTTGTTAGCTCAGAGCTGCTCATTGGTGCTACTGTATCATAGATGCTCCCATTGAATTCCATCAATTTCAGTTTGGCCAAATTTTCATGTTGATATGAAGTATAATCAGTGTAAATTGTGTAATTAATGTGTGGAATACTAAAAGATCTAACATTATAGGTTGACCCCAAGAGACCGAATTGTTAACCACAGCAAGCCGAGGAAGAAGCAGAGATCTTCTCCAAATGATGGTAAACATGTCCCTATTGACAGGTACTTTGCCAAGGCGAGTTAGAACTTCTGATCATAAATATGTAAAAATACCCACATAACCAGACAGTTTTGGTTCCCCTTTAATCTGTAAAAATAGTCATGTTAATTTCAATCTTCTTGTGTATGTTAAATTTAATAATTCCATTATTATGTTCCCGAATGCATTGTCTTCAATAAAATTTTCTGCCCTTTAACTCTTGTATTTTACTGAAGGAATTGCAGGGCGAGTGGGAAGTGAAGTGAGAGTACTATGAAGGAATTTATCTATTTTGCCCCTAATAAAATTTATTTTTTATATTATGAATGTCAATTCGGGCATATTTTTATTGGAATTTAGGAAAATTGATCAAAAGCGCAGTTTATAAAATAATTTTTAAAAATTGAATCAAATTACCGATCATATTTATTTGGAGATCAAAAGAGCAAGAAAAAAAGAAAGAAAGAAGTTGGAGTTACGAAACAGAAAACTTCTACAGCCGCTCACCGCTTGAATGACTACGCAATGTATGACACAATAATTATTCTGGATTGCACAGAATTTGCGTCTTAGTTAATGGATCCTTTACTTTTCTTACAAGGCAATATTTTAGAATTAATCAAAGAAATTTTAGATTTTAGGACCACTTTTTTATAAATTTAAGTGCTTAATAATTTTTTTAAGTTAAGAATTAAAAAAAAAAAAAAAAAGGATGTTTGAAGCTAAAATAACAAATCCCAAGTTTAGATTTCTTTTTCATTGAAAAAAAAAGGGATTTTTTTTACTTTCGAAAAAAGGTTGTTGAGTTCTCAATTTTCAGTCTTGTCCCTCCCACCCTCGCCAACCACTTTTTTTTTTTTAGCATTTTTAATTTATTTTCCCCTCCCCAACCACTTTCAGTCGTGTTCTTTGTTTCTGTTTCTGTTTCTTATTTTCCTTTTTTAATCTATCTTTTCTCTCCTTTTTATTTTTAATTTTATTTTAAATTTCTATCTTTTTCCTTTTCGTTCGTTTTCTTTATTTGTAATTTTTTCACTTAATAATTCATTATTAAATCTATGTTTATTATGAAAGTTATTTATATATTTTTATAACTTGTGAAAATAAAAAATATTCTGTCTGTTCCTATTTATAATTCATTTGATCTCACTTGATTCGTCCCTAATTGTAAGTGGATATTTTACTCTCTTCGTTTTTCCAATATGACCTATTCTTTTTGTAAAATATTTTTCTTCCATAGGAACATTTTGGAAAAAAAAAAATATATATATATATCTATAATGTTGACAAAATCATTACAAGTGATGTATAAATACAAAGGGAGAAAATAGGAAAATTGTAATGGTGCTTTTTTCATCTAACAATTTTTTATTTTAAAATATCATATTCAAGCACAAGGGGTGCATTTGGGAAGAGTATTTTTAACTTTTAAAAACTGAAAAATGGCTAGAAAATCATTTGGACAGCAAAAGCTTTATTAATATGCCTCAATTTTTTTAAAAAAGATTGCGTGCATTTGGATATGCACTTTTCAATTTTTAAACACTGAAAACCAGTTAAAAATCCATTTGGCCAGCAATCGACCAAGTTTGACTTTACTCAATTTTAGAAAAATGAGAAAAAATGGAATGAAAAATGGAAAACAAGCTTCCTTAATTTTGTGTTTTTCAGTTTAACAGTGCACTTATGAAGGTCGAGGCATCAAACCATGACATCTACAACTTTCTTTTAATTACATATCCTTTCTTTCATCTTCATCTATGGATTCTTAGTTTTACAGAGAGAATTTTTGCAGACTAAATTTGAATTTGTTGCATCTCCTTCTCTTGGCAACAATTGGATCTTTCCTTCGAATTCACATTTCTTCTTGCAAAATCCAACAAAAGTTTAAACATCAACTAATTCAAATTTGTAGGAATCATTTTTCCCTTTTCCTTTTTCAATAGAATTATCGATAACGATTCAATCAAACATAAGCTTACAAGAAAAATTAAATTTATAGAAAAGAAAAGAAAAAGGGCAGTACATTAATATACACTCTGTCACCATGAACAAGTATATCATCATTAGTCACTTCTACAATGTGTGTCACATGTGGAATCGTGCATGCCTCTTGCTCACATAATGTCTGAATTTTAATGCTATTCCACATTAATGAAAATTAAAATTAAATGTATCGAATATCTAAAAATGCTCTTATATTTATATTGAAATAGAAAGTAGTACTTCCTGTGTTACTAATTTGTTTATAAGTCATTTGTATTAATTTTTCCTTATTACTAAATATAAATTATTGTCATTAATTTATTAGGTTTTTATTTTTTTTATTTTTTACTATATTATACTTGTCAAAGCACTCATGTTAGGTATAAATCATTATCATCCATCCAAACCCTCACATGACGTTTGTCAAAGAGCTCACTTGTAGCTAACCATACATTCTTGCTAAAAGCACAATCACAAAGAGTATAAAGGATGAATTCCTCACCCGTAGAGCAATGGGGATACTGCGGAGAATCAATAATGTTTTGATTGAATAGTGGGGAGTTAGTTTTCAATCTTCCATGTTGAGCCAACCATAGAGTCATGGAATATTTAAAAGACATTTTGTGATCTCATAGTTTCTTCCAATCGGTGACCATCACATCAGATTATTTATGGAATAAATTATAAAAAATTTCAGAAGAGAAAACATGCCCGACTTTTTTGATGTATCATCAACATTTACGTCAATCAAAACGAGTTGCAATTTTTGAAATACTTCTTCAATAAAATAATTACGCAATTGATCCAATTTCCAACCCATGTCTTCAAAATAATCAAGTACTTTCTTTGTTAACTCAGCAGAGGAAAAATTCTGTAGAGCAATTTGATAAAAGTGTGGAATTCATCAGCCATTTTTATTTCCAGAAGTTTACAAATTGTCCATTGTCCACTATCCATTCCAAATTCTTCATAAGAAACACTGAACCATGAACAATACCACTCCAAACATTCTGTCCTGGATGTTCCAGCCAGTTCAATGGACTTCCATACTTGGCAAATAACAGTCTTGTCCACAAATAATATGAATTAATCTAAAGAACCACGATCACAAAAAGTATGAAGGTTGGATTTATCACCATCAGAGCAATGGTGATATTGTGGAGAATCAATAATGTTTGATTGAATAGCAGGGAGTTTAGTTTTCAATCTTCCATGTCGAGTCATCCATAAGAGTCATGGAATATCTAAGAGGTATTTTGTGATATCATAGTTTTTTCCAATCAGTATCTGTCACACCATATTGTTTATGGAGGAAATTATAAGAAGTTTTAGAAGAGAAAATTCCCTTTCTCGTGTCTGCCCTTTTTGATATGTCATCAACATTTACGTCAATCAAAAACAAATTGCAAATTTTAAAGTACTTTTTTAGTAAAATAATTTTACGATTGATCCAACTTCTATCCCATATCATCTTCAAAATAATCCTGTACTTTTTTTGTTAACTCAGTTGAGGAAACATTTTGTAGAGCAATTTGATGGAGTGCGGAATTCATTAACCATTTATATTTCCAGAAGTTTACAAGTCGTCCATTGTCCACTATCCATTCCAAATTCTTCATAAGAAACAACGAACTATGAAGTATACCACTCCAAACTTGAGAGATAGATTTCTGGCTTGGATGTTCCATACTTTGCAAATAACAGTCTTGCCCACAAATAATATGAATTAATCCAAAGAACCATAGTCTATACACTATTGTACTAATTCTTGCTATGAATTTAATTTATGTGGAATAATTACTAAATGTTGATATATAACATTTGAAATAATATAATTTTGATAATTTAATATTTATATTTGAAGTTAAATCATATTTATAGTGACAACATTACAAATATTTTGATAATATTAATGATTTTCTTTTTATATTTAGACTAGATAAATATTTTTACATTTGAAGTTATTTTTCAATATTTTACAAATATTTGTTGCTCTTTTTTACATGTCTTTCTTACTTTAATTTCCTATATAATTTTGACTAAAATCCTTTTTTTTGACTTAAATTGTTTTTTTGGGATCATTAATAATTTAAAAATACACTCATCGCTTGTAAAGATCTTTTTTTGGGATCATTAACATTTGAATTTGTCCATTATTTTGACAAAATTTTTTTAAAAAATAATATTTTTTATATTCGTGACTTATGTTTATACAATTATTTCCGCTCTACATTAGACCAAGTTCATTGTGTTATTATACTTAAAATAAAATATGTATCCGAAGCTTTGACAAATATCTAACATATTCAAGAAGAGCACTAATAAAAAGTAACATTCCCAATAGCTATATGTATTGTGAGATACATGTCAAATAACCAAATCACTATATCAATGGAATTAATGAATAATAATGCTACAACAAGAAACTACTCCTCCACCAGTAAATGAGATAATCAATCATCCTTCACCAATGAATTTTCTACTCCTCTCCTACTAATAATGATCAAGAACGAATCCAAAATGATTTACGAGTAGATGAATCAATCAATGGACTAACGGGACCTAATCCAGAACTCCATCTCGTGATGATATTGTTAATGAAAGATCCAAGGAGAACGATAGGCGCGGTTTCTTGGTCATCTGAGAACTTTCAACCTCATTCTCGCAGTCAAGATTGAACCCCAATTCCGCCGGAAGCATATTCAAATCGAACAGAGGTCTTTGGCTCGAGACTCCCGCTTCAGAGGATGTGACCACATCGCCGCTGGTAGCAGTCACTACTCCACCTCCTGTGCCGTGGCCGCCGATGTGTCCTTCATGGTGGCGGCGCTTGTGACCTCCGAGAGCTTGACCGGTAGGAAAAGATTTATGACAAATTGAACATACGTGAGCCCTGCCGCTTGGGTTGAGAACTGAAACCATAGAGACAGGAGGAATTTCGCAGCCGGAGGTCGTAGTTGAGGATTTGTTGTCATCAGAAACAACTATGGCGGCGGTGGGTGGTTTGGTGCTGTGGCTTGCTTTGTGACCGCCCAAAGCTTGATATGACGGGAAACCTTTACCGCACACACTGCACTTGTAAGTATGTCGTTCTTGGCACCGCGGAGAATCAATTTTCTGATCCTTGACCCCGGAGGATTTTGTGGCGGTGGAAGAATGAGGAGAAGATTGAGACTCCGCTACCGGAGCCGTTTCAGTGGCAACTTTAGGAACCGTACCTCGAGCAAGCATGAGGAGACAGGCGGCCAAATATTCTTCTTCATTCGCCGGAGTTTCAAAGCGATTACGCTTCGACCGCTTTCTCTTGGTCAAAGAATCAGCAGCCGCGCCACCAAAGTGAAGCGAAGCAGGAGCAGATGCTGCCGCCGTAGCCGCCGGAGAATTCAAAGCCTCGAGAGCCATCTCAATCAACTTTCCACAACTCACTGACAATCAAGATTCCAAAGAAACTCAATCTTTCCGACGCCGATCACAATAAAGAAAGACTATCTTCCAAAACCTAATTAACAAAGAAGAATGTCTAAGGAAAGAGATATGAAGAATGAATAAACAGTGAACAAAGAGAGGAACAGAGGAATTGCGGAGTGCCAAAGGAAGTGAGAATTAGGAATGGTATTTGAATAAGAATATTGGTAAAAGGCTAGAATCCCTTTCCTAGAAGGTATAGAAGTCGGAAGTTCCGCATTTTGAATTTTGGCGCGGTGAACGAGCGAAGCCAATTAATATTTCATCCTCCAACTATTTTTACTTTTCAATTTGGGTCCTTAAATTTCTTTCTTTTTTTTTTTAATCCTTCAAGTTGCTAGGTACCAATTATTTTTTTAGCCTCTATCTAGTCTCTTCTTAATGTCTTAAAGATGTTTAATGCTAACCGTGTTTGAGCAGCACAGGCAGGAGGGATTGGTAAGGTTATTGAAAGTATTTTAAAGAATGTTTTTGGGAGTTGTGCAAGAGTAGCTTTCTCCAGTTCCTACTTGCTGCCTGTTTCTCTGTGTGTGAGTCAAAATCTGTGAATGTCGAGGCATAAGAAACTAAAAATTGCGAATTAACTTCCCTTCCCCTGACTCACTCATTACTGAACTTCTCGTATTCTGTTTCTTATTTAGTAAAATTTGTAGGTACGAACACGTGCTGTGACATTACCAAATTATATAAGTTCAACTGATGAAATTCTCAGACATTCTTCAAAACTGTTGCTCAAGGCTGAACTTCATGCATCTTTTAGACAACATAATTTATGGTTTGTATTTACTCTATCAAGTAGCTTCCTACAAAGAACCTAAAAAAGAAGCCTTTCTTTAGTTTATGATTAGTTTTGCATGAATATGAGGTTTAAGGCCTAGCTATTGTTGGCGGGTGAAACCAAATATACTGCAAATGGAATTTGAGACTCGAGAGAAGGAATTCGAGACTCAAGAAGGATTTAAGATGGAGAGATTCCATGACGAAGAGAAGAGAATCCAAGATGGAAGAGATTTGAGAGAGGGATTTCGAGACAGAAGGAAATATATATAAAGAAAAATTCTACTGTGAGAAACAAAAAAATAGAATAGACATGGAATAGAAGAGTGAGAGGCAGGAAAAGTGTAGAGAGGAGAAAGGAGAAGAAAAATCGAGAGTTAGCTTTTTCAGTGAGAGTTCTCACTCCTTTTGTACTCTGATCTTGAAAGAAGATTATTCTTGTACCCTAAACTCTTTTGTCTAGTGAAAATTTGGAGAGTGCCTGTGCACAGAGACGTAGCCCTAGTTGGGTGAACTTCGAAAACAAATCTTTTTGTCATACTCGTTCTTTGTCTTTCTTGCTGTGAGTGATTTATTGCAGGTTGAAGAAGTTCGTACAAGATTATAGTTTAATTACAACTGGTATCAAAGCCTAGGTCTAATCATGAACATCGAGGGTTTCAACGAAGCTCGATTGAAAGCAAACGGTATGACAAATGATAAAATCAGTATCAACAGGTTCGATGGGCAGGATTTCGGATGGTGAAAACTTCAAATCAAGGACTATCTCTATTAGAAAGATCTCTATCTACCACTTGATGGTTGGAAACCTAAAATGGCAAAAGAGGACTTGAAAGCAGAATCTGAATGGAAAGTCCTTGATCGAAAGGTGGTGGGTGCGATTCGTTTAGGATTAACAAAGAAGACGGGCTACCACATAGCCAAAGCAAAGACTGTAAAGGAAGCCATCGATATTCTTTCGAATATTTATGCGAAGCCATTTACATCAAATCAGGTTTTCTTATTGAAAAAGTTGGTTAATATGAAACTATCTGATAGCGGGTCTGTAGCAGAGCATATTAACAACTTTACACATATCACGGATCAGCTGGAATCCATAGGCATAAAGTTGGATAAAAAGCTTCAGGCTTTACTGTTTTTGTGTTCCCTTCTAGAAAGCTATAACACCGCAGTGCAAGATATTTCAAGCACCAGGAAGGATGACTTGACTCTAGATGATGCTGTGAGTTGCATCATGGATGAAGAGAAGTGAAGGAAAGCCTCAGGTGGAGATGATTCTTCAGCATCCACATCTTCTATGGCATTGGTTGTGGAGAATCATGGATGAAGCAAGAACAGAGGAACATTCAGTAGGTGTGGAAGATCACAGTCAAGAGGAAGAAGGTCCGGTGCAAAAGATGAGTGTTGGTATTGCCATAAAATCGGACATCGTAGGTTTCAATGTGAAGCCTATAAGAAGAAGCTGCAAGATGAGAATCAAGGAGCAAATGTGGTTAGTGATGAACCCCTGCTAGAAAACTTGTGTTTATCTACAGGGTTTGACTCGACGCTAGACAAGTGGTTTATCGACTCCAGTGCTTCTTTCCATTGCACCTTGCAAAGAGAATGATTTGCTGATTACGTCAGTGGAGATTTTGGACAAGTGGTCGTGGGAAACGGACACACATGCCCAATTGTCGGAAAAGGGACTGTGATTCTGAATGTCTCAAATGGAGGACGTCTAGCCTTGCGTGAAACCAGACACATACTAGAATTGAAGAAAAATCTCATTTCAATCAGTAAACTTGACCAAGAAGGTCTGGTAACAACCTTTGGATACGGAGAGTGGAAGATATCATCAGGAGCAAAAGTAGTAGCAAAGGGAAAGTGTACAAGTACACTTTACCTTCTCCTGGAAGACAACATTAGTGATATGGTTGCAACTACAGTAGCTACTGGAAATCTATCTACTCTTTAACATCATTGTTTGGGACATCTTGGTGAAAAAGGTGTAAAGCAATTACACTCAAGAAAGCTACTTCCAAGATTGCAAAAGGTTGAACTAGATTTTTGTGAGAGCTGCATCTATGGAAAACAGAAGGCAGTCAATTTTCAGTTGAATGATCGACAAAATAAAAGTCAAAAGCTAGAGTTGGTTCACACTGATGTATGGGGACTAGCTCAAGAGCTCTCTTATGGTGGTAAGAGATATTTTGTTACATTCATTGATGATGCAACCAGGAAGACTTGGGTCTATGCTTTCAAGGAAAAATCAGAAGTTTTTGGGGTTCAAAATGTGGAAAACCATGGTAGAAAAGGAAATAGGCTGTCAAGTTAAATGTCTGAAGTCAGACAATGGTGGTGAATACACAAGGAATTTGCAGAATACTTGTGTTAGCAAAACATACACGGGTTGAAGATTGTTCCTAGAACTCCTCAAGAAAGTGCTGCTGCTGAGAGAATGAATAGGACCATTCTAGAACATGCGAGATGCATGAGACTATGTGCAAGTCTTCTACTACATTTGTGGGCTGTTGCAGTTGATACAACTGTTTACCTTCTCAACAGAAACCCAACTAGTGCGTTGCATGGAGAAATGCCATAAGAGAGATGGTCTGGAAAAAGGGTCAATTATTCCTATCTTAAGTTCTTTGTTTGCATTGCATATGCTTTGATTGACAGGGAGGACAGGAAGAAACTTGATGCTAAGTCCCAAAAGTGCATCTTTATCGGATATGGTGGCAATGAGTATGGTTACAGACTTTGGGATTACGAGAATAACAAAGTCATTCGCAGTCGGAATGATATTCCAAGAAGAAAAGATGTACAAGGATCGTCAGACAGAGCATGGAAAAGCCAAAGAATAAAAAAATGTTGAGGTAGATATGATGCCCGTGAAGAGGACTCCAGCAAATCAGAGTGCATCTGAAGAAGAGGTTCAAGATGAACCTATTATCAGTGAAGAGCCAGTTCAAGAGGAACACAATGATTCAAAGCAGACCTACAACTTTGAAGAACCTGTTTTGAGGAGGTCCACAAGTGTGAGAAAGCAGAAAGAAATATTTGATCCATCATCAAATATTGTTCTGAGCTATGTCCTGTACACAGATTCGGGAGAACCGGAGACCTATGATGAGGCAAAAGATACATCTCACTTGCAGTGGGAGTGTGCCATGAAAGATGAGATGAGCTCGTTACTTCAGAACAAGACTGAGGAGTTGACCAAGTTGACAGCAGGAAAAAGGGCCTTATTAAACAAATGGGTGTACAGGATCAAGAATGAAGCTGATGGGAGTATCAGACATAAGGCCAGACTTGTAGTTTAAGGTTTTTCTCAAAAGGAAGGGATTGACTACTCTAAAATTTTTTCACCAGTAGTGAAGATGACATCGATAAAAGTCTTGCTGAGCATTGTTGTAGTGGAGGAGATTCATCTCGAGCAATTAGACGTAAAAACAACATTTTTACTTGGTGACTTAGATGAAAAACTGTACATGGCACAAGCTAAAGGTTTTGAGGTCAAAGGTAAGGAGCACATGGTATGCTGCTTGAAGAAAAGTTTGTATGGCTTGAAACAAGCTCCGCGACAATGGTTCTTGAAGTTTGATGGTTCATGGAAGAAAAAGGATTTGTACACTGTGAGTCTGATTATTGCATGTATCTTCACAAGTATAGCGATGATGATATTGTATATCTCTCTTTGTATATGGATGACATGCTGGTGGCTAGTTTAAATACGAAGAGAATTGTTGAAGTGAAAAAGATGCTAGCATCATAATTTGCTATGAAAGACTTGGGAGAGACCAAGAATATTTTAGGCATGAAAATCATTAGGGACAGGAAAAATAAGAAGTTATGGCTGTCACAAGAAGACTATGTGCACAAGGTGTTGAAGAGATTCAACAAGGACAAGGCAAAACCAGTTGCTACTCCTCTAGCTAGTCACTTCAAACTTTCCAAGGACATGTGTCCGAGTACTCAAGCTTTGAAAGATGAGATGGCAGCAGTTCCATATGCATTAGCGGTGGGAAGTTTGATGTATGTCATGGTGAGCACGAGACTAGACATTGCACAGGTAGTGGGAGTAGTGAGTCGATACTTGCAGAACCCAGGCAAAGAGTATTGGAATGCAGTGAAATGGATATTGAGATATCTGGTAGGTACACCAAATTACTCTCTTTGCTATGGTAACACATCCCTAGAATTAGAAGGCTTTGTGGATGCAGATCACTCGAGTCATCGAGATAGTGGTAAGAGTACCACGGGATATGTCTTTACAGTTGCAAGTACAGTAGTGAGTTGGGTATCTCAACTGCAGAAAGTGGAGGCTCTCTTGACGACAGAAGCGGAGTATGTGGCGATCATAGAAGCCTCCAAGGAAATCATGTGGTTACAAGAGTACATGGAGGAACTATATCGAAAGCAGCCAATCAATACATTGGGGAGTGATAGTCAAAGTGCAGTGCATTTAGCTAAGAACACAGCATATCACTCAAGGACGAGACATATCAAGAAGCGTTATCACTTCATCAGGTCAGCTTTGAAGGATAATGAGTTGAAGCTACAAAAGATTGATGGCTCAAAGAACCTTGCTAATATGTTGACCAAGGTAGTAGATAGAAAAAAGCATGTTTTCTGTACTACCACCATTGGTGTTACTCCATGTTAATTGATGAGGAGTATTGCAAAGGCACAAGTTGCTTGGTGCAAGCATGTTGTTTTCTGTTGCAAAGTTACTTGGTGCATCAGGTATATTTATCTTCAAGTGGGAGATTATTGGCGGGTGAAGCCAAATATACTGCAAATGGAATCCGAGACTCGAGAGAAGGAATTTGAGACTCGAGAGAGGGATTTCAATACAGGAGGAAATATATATAAAGAAAAATTCTACTGTGAGAAACAAAAAAATAGAATAGACACAGAATAGAAGAGTGAGAGGCGGGAAAAGTGCAGAGAGGAGAAAGGAGAAGAAAAATCGAGGGTTTGATTTTTCAGTGAAAGTTCACACTCCTTTTGTACTCCGATCTTGAGAGAAGATCATTCTTGTACTTAAACTCTTCTGTTTGGTGAAAATTTACAGAGTGTCTCTGCACAGAGACATAGCCCTGGTTGGGTGAACTTCGAAAACAAATCTTTCTGTCATCCTCGTTCTTTGTCTTCCTTGCTGTGAGTGATTTATTGCAGGTTGAAGAAGTTCGTACAGAAGGATAGTTTCCTTACAGCTATCACCTCACATAACTGCATTTGGTACTGATGATGCTAAAATAATTTTTTGCTTCTTTTGCCTGACTGTTTACACCTATCTTCTTTTCCCAGCCATTTGTGGCGCGGAAGAAGCATTGTGCAATTGAAGTAGCATGAATTCTTCGCACATATTCCTTGTCTTTGTTGCACCAATGAGCAAACTGTTACCAAGTTTAACAATAATTGTTGTGGAGAAGTGCAAGTTTCTAGTCCTATTTTTTCTTTTTATCCCATATGGGATAGTGATTAAGATTGGGAAATGTCAAAAATACTGTATTACCTTGTTTAAACAACCATTAATATGGTAAAATAGAATTTCTTATATCAAGAAAAGACTACAATATGGAGCATTAGTTAAAGAATTTTTTGAGATACTCAGACTGTTAAAACTGGATTGTAAACTGCATCATGAAGTAGAGTTGAGATTGAAATTTAAAAGCAGATATGGGGAAGCATCTCAAAGAGTAATTCATATCTTGGTAATTTAATTTTCATAGAAGAGTGTTATTAAAGTGAAGCTCCTCCAGGTAGCAGTAATTGAGAGCAGAATAATGACCACATGTTGTTAGCTCAGAGCTGCTAATTGGTGCTAATGTATTATTGATGCCCCCATTGAATTTCAGCTAGTTTATTTATTCACACTCTTAGATTGTTTTCTTCGGAATGTTGAAGTTTTTTCTTTTGGGGTACAGAAACAGAGATTTTGTATTGACTTTCTGATCATGAAAGGAAGATGAGTGAAGCAAATTGCAGTTCTCTTTGAAATTTAAGCAGGACTTCCTGTGTTCATAACATACTTTACCCTTTTAATTTTGGGGGAATATCGTGTAATAGGCAAGTCTTTCCATTTCCTTGGTTACTAGCATTCCACGTATTCTAACAATCTGAATTCTGATGCACTCAATTCCGAACCGGTCTACTGTTCATCTTGCTTCACCTCAAATCTTAGACCTCGGAAATTCTTTGATTTCCTGAGCTAACAAGGTCGCTGGATATGTTTCTGCCTGAATTCTTTGAAGTGTTCATTTGAGCAAATGGAAACAACATATGCCCTTAGGAGTCCCCCAATCTCTTTTCCTCATCTCGACTCACCCAGAAGAACTCACTTCACCCCATCGTCCTACGGCAAATCCCTTCAAATTTCCCCTTGTAATTCATCTCCCAAGCCAATTTTCCTTAAAACCCAGTTCGTTCTCCTCTCTACAAATAAGAGAGCAATAAGTACAGTGGCCGAACCCGCATTTCCCACCATGTCTGATATCTTGGAGGCATCGAGAAGGCAGAAACTGGACCTGCAACTCCAATCTCTCGGACCCTTTTTCAGGATAACAGCTAAAAGCTTGGAAACTCACAAGGAGCTTGGGAAAGCTGAGGGATTTATAAGGCTTTGGGTAGGAGGAAAAGTTCTTCATTTAGATTCCATTAGACTGCGAAGCGACACTTTGGGTATGGAAAAATCCATCTTTGGCATTGGGGTGTTCATAGGAGCAGTGGCTATTCGACACGGATATGATTGCGGCTGCAAGAGAGCTGAATTGCTTGCCATCAATGACACTGATCTTTATCATGCCAAGGTTAATCAATTTCTGAATTTCATTTTTTCTTTGGGTTTTGGATAGAATTTGCATCAAATAGATAATCTTATATGTGAAATGAAATTCAAGAAGGTTGGGGTGCGGGGTTTACTTACATGTGGTATGTATGAATCTGATCAGGGATTCTTGAACTGTGTGTGACACAGCTTGTGAAGTTTTATACGAGAATTGGGTTCAAGGCTGTTCATGAAATAACTGGTTCATCCATTGGAGATTTTGGCCACATGCTGGTGTGGGGTGGTGTTGGGACTCGGATGGATGCGGATATTGAAGAGCTTCTCGTGAAATGGTGTACCAGATTCAGATCTCGGAAGGAATTGGGTTCTTCTTCATCGTGACTGGTGACTGGTGACTGATGATGGATAAGCTGGGCATGGGACTCAGATTGTGAATCGCCCCTCTTTTCGGAGTACAAGTGATGATTCCCTTGGGAGCAAAGTTTGGTAAGGGCCTCAACAAACGTCCTGAAACTTCAATGGATTATGTACTTTTAAAAAAAATAATAATAATAATAGTATCAAAATTTGTATGAGGTAAACTTTTAATGTTATAGATCAAATTATACTAATGTTCATAAATTAAATTATTTCGTGAATTGAATTTCACATGTTGATATATTTTCATGTGTTTTATGCTTAAAATATAAATTTTGTTTAAAAACAAAATAATGCTATGGAGTATTTTGATTTAAATTATTTTATGGAATAAGATAACAAGCAAGCATGCCATGTCTAGCACCAAGTTTTATTGTTTGGAAAATCTATTAGTGATCATAAATTAATGAAATTGAAAATATTTATTTTCAAACAGAATTGTTAGAGATTAAAAGTTATCTTTTTCAAATTATTTAAAAATTTATTATTTTCTATGTTCTGAATTGAATTTTATTTTAATTTTAACAAAAATTTATTAAAAGAGATTAACTAAATTCATTTTAAATATAATCATAATTTTTTTTTTTTTTTAAATTTAGAAAAAAAAAATGAGATATTTGATTTTAGATGGGGGAATAATTAATAAGTTCTCTTTCTTATATTAAAATTTAATTAAATAAAATATTTTTCTCATGTGAATTATTAAATTCAAAATAAAATTATAATAAAAAAAAATTAAGAATTTCCATGTCAGAAGATTCGATGTATGAAAGGAAGACAAAGGCAACATGAAATTATAAAGGCAGCGAACTAATTGTGAGGCCCAGATTGATAGTCCAATTAAATACCCAGATTGATAGCCCAAGTGGCCCCGTGTAGTTCAACTCGTAGCTAATCAGTACGGCAGGTGAAATTGCATATATGAGCACCCAATCTGAAGGCTCTTCTGGTTGTGGATGGCTGTTATATACTGCCATATTGGTAGAGCCCTAGTTTGAGCTCAGCTGGGAGTGATCTGATCGCCCTTTTCACCTTCACAATGTCTCGTCGCGAACGCCGCGACTACGATTCCAGAAGACACCGGTCAAGGTTCGATGAAGAACCCAGGTAATTCATTCTTCTTCCTTTCGGACCCTGGTTCCTTCGTGGTGTAACCTTTTCTCAGTTCCGTTTACTCGTTCTGCGTACATCGTGCGCCATGTTCGCGAAATGGTTTCATTTATGCATTTTATTCGGTCAATTTCCAGTAATTGTTCTTCAGATTTTGCAGAGTGGATTGGACTTTAGTTTTTTGTTCCCCTTATTAAAATTCCTTTGGTTTCCTTTCTTCACTTTGAATTAAAAGAATTTGAGATGATAGGCAGCACTCGCAAAATGTGGGATAGTTTCATGATTCCTTGTAGGCTCGTGGATAAACCTTTCTCATTTTTAGGATTTCTTGCAGAGATATGCAGTGCATCTGTAATTCACCCTGACATCCTGTGATTTACAATCCAAAGCAGTTACCTTTCTAGCAGATTGTGCCATTGATTTTTTTTTACCTTTCTTCTGGACTAAGTTTATGTTTAAAACCGTGGATGGATTGACTAATAGAATGGCCGAGTCTATGTGGACAAAATTTCTGGTGGCACTGCATGAGTTTTGTGCCCCATGTCAAGAAGAGACTGGTCAATTATATTCCATGAACTGAACTTATGATATGTTTCAATGGGGCATTTCTATAGTATATTGCTGGCCTTTAGATGTGGATGGCATTGGATCAATATTCTTAGTTTCCTTCCAATTCTGGATTCTTGGAGATAGTTTTGCTTATTCTTAGCTCTGGAAATTTTTGATATTAATGCACCAAGTAAGCAAGAGAAGTTTCCTCTGAAAAAGGAAAGTAAGGGTGTATGTCAGCCTAATATGTACATTATAAATTTATGGCTCCGTTTATCATTCTTTATATAGCTTCTTGCCTTTTGTGTTTGATTTGGCTATTCTCTTCATATTCTATTGAATCTGAAACTTTTTATGAGTTACATTATAACTTTTTGTCTATTGGTTATCTCTAGGATTATCAGTATTTAACGATGACCATATAGCCTTTACTTTTGATGTTGTACAATGAAAATCTTCATTGAGCAACTTGTTTTTCTGTTGGCCTTGCTAGTCCTAAGAGATCTAGGAGGGATGGAAAACCAGAAACTGAAAGACCGCCTGCCAACGTTAATTTGGATAGTCGAGAGAATTCAGACCGGAATCAAAGGCACCACCGTCCATGGAAAGATGCTTTGCCTCTTCAGGCACCCATGGCACCGGTTTCTGAGCAAGAAGCTGGAGCTGTGATAAAAGATTCTGATAAAGCTAATGTGAGCCATGAAGGAAAAAAACAGTCTTTGGATCCAGCTGAAGTACCCCGGTCCCGATCATACTTTCAGGTGTCTTGAGCCATATCTTCATATTTTGTAACTTGTGCAATATCAATGACTCAGTGATTTAATGGGGCATGATGAGCTGATACCTCTTTTCTTTGCTATTTTTGCTTTCTCAGGTTTCTAGAGAAGTCTTTTGTCCTCTTGCCCTAATTTAGCATCATGCAAATTGATAGCTGCTGCAATTATAGCAGAGCCATGTTATTATTATGATCTTGTTAGCTGACCCTTTTCTTTTGAAGCAATGCCTTCCTGTGTTAGTCCTGACACATTTCTACAACCACCATCCAACCGGACTTGAATGTCCACTTTGTGATATTTAAAATTGAATGCCCACATTCTTAAAATAGACAGATTTCTCATCTAAAGTTTCCCCAATAGCAATTTAGAGATTTACATCGCAGTAGGTAAGTGTTTCGACTACTAATGACAATAATAATAAGGATAGTGTCGTAGCTTTTTCATGGTCAAAGACTTTCCTTAATTCTTGTATTATAAAGAACATTCAATTTTGGATGAAAGGAAAACTTGCAATTTCGTAACTAGAGGTCTGGTTGGCTGTATAGTTGGCAGCAATAGGACTACCTCCTCTTGGTTGGCGGTTTCTTGTGACTCCAAGACATCCATGTCTTCTTATGATGGTGCTTCAATTTGGCATTATTAGAACTTTTAGCACTCCCTTTTCTGAAGGATAATTAAAGGAATTTTTGTGAAAGGGTTTCTGTTGAACTGTTCATAGTCTTGGAATTAGTTAACCTTGCTTCCCAAATTTTGATAAACCTTGTTTAATGGCCACTTAGCATGTTTTAGAATGTGACTGTTACTTAAACCTTGCAAACTTATTTTCTGGGCTGATCTAATGGGGATGTAGTTCAGCCTGGTGAATTAAAGTGCCTCAATGTATATATAACAATGTTAGGCTTGCCTCTACCTGTCTTATAACAGCATGATGAACGTGGGAATTCTGGGCAAGTTAACCGAAGCTCCAGCTACAAAGCAGTTACTGGTAAGCTCATCTCTCCCCCAGTTCTGTGTGCTCTTATTTTGCACCCTCCATTTTTTCACATTCCTGGCACAAATTTCCAGCTTTGGTTCTCTTTCATTATTGATGAGAAATGGTGCACTTATTCTTTATCTAAAAAAATATTAAATGGTACAGTAACGTGTCACTTATCCTGTCTTGAGAATCTTACTAGTCCATTTAAACAAGTTTAATACCTCTGACCTAAAACCAAGCAAAATAACATAAAACTTAGTCTCTCAACTATTCTGAGAACACTATATAATCAGCTATTTAGGCCCCTTTGTCAATTCATCCAGAAATTTAGGTTTTCAAGTTGGTTTAGAGGCTCAATGGCTAGATCCTGTATGATTTTGCTATGACCATAATGGCCAGATGCTTTACGATAACTATAATGTTGATACCCAGTCTTCTTCCTGATTTTATAGAGAGGATTGGTGCCGTATAAAACATTACTAATTACTATGTCTGAATGTTGATTCTGTACCGGCATTGCAATTAACTTATCCCATTTGCCGTATAAAATTTATTACAGTTTGTTAATGTCAAACTGTTTTTTTCTTATTTTCAGGTAAACAGCGAGGATGGTGGAGGGATCCACAGGAGCAGCTAAGTGAAAGAACAAATAGGATATCCACTGGTGATATGCAAAAGAAGAATGAGAGATCTAGAGTTCAAAGAGATGACAGAGATGCTTGGCGTCATGATAGGTATTATGACATGGAGGCAGATCCCAAACCAGTTGCAAAGAAAAGGCCTTCTTTCAGAGAGAAAAAGATTTCTGATGATTCTGAGAAAGCTAACAGAGCCATTGAAGAGCCTTTAAAAACAAACGCCAATGAACATCCTATGTTAGAAAATGAAAAAAGGGAGAACAGAGGCAACAACTCCCATCATTTGGACAGAAATGAGAGAGCCGTTCCTGGGGACAGAGAGGCATACAAGGCTGGAACTTGGAGGGGTAACTTTTCATCAAGAGATCGACAGGGTAGTCGTGGTGGAAATTATCATGGAAGAGAAAGATTCCCTGCAAGACAAGGGTATCGTCCAACAGGTGGTGGGGTTGAGAAGTGGAAGCATGATCTCTTTGACGAGGCTAATAGGAGTCCTAGTCCAAAGAAGGAAGAAGATGTGGTTGCTAAAGTTGAGGCACTCTTGGCTTCATAGCATTAACTAGAATACTTATTCATATATCAGATCAAAATTCCCATATTCCAATCCCTCAATTTCTGTTCATGTTTCTACTTTTGAGGGCATGTGCGTGATTTCTGAATTGTTGTTTCCTGAATTTCCCTAATCAGTAATTTGTTTTTAGTTTTAGTGGTTCTTTACTTCTTTTATTATTGAATTCGACTGCAGTTATGTATCGAACTTCAACATGAAACAACTCTCTTTTACATTGTTGCTTCAGAACTTTGGACTACAAATTGTTAACTTCATCCATGACTCTTCATCTAGCTACCGAAGTGTAACTTTCCCAATTCTGTACCACAACAGCAGTATTTAGTTATTTAAGTACGGGTTAGATTTAAGTAGTTATTGGTAGTAATTAACTAGTACTATTACTTGTGATAAATTTGGTTGAGTAATACACTTCTCGATCAAGCACAATGCTCATTTTCTTTTTCAAGATTTTTGGGCATCCTAACTATTTATGGGTTCTCCCAAGTTCGGGTTGAACTGAGCTGTTTTCTGGGAGATTATTATTAATTTGCTACTCCCGTTGTTTCAAAGACATACAACAGGATTGGCGTGCATTTCAGGTGTTTAAAATATTAAACCTGAAAAACCTGCAAATACAAGTCAGTCAGCTGCTTTGGCTCCAACAGAGCGACATATCAGAAGATATCCTGAATTGTGTCAAAATAAGAATGAAGGAATTGAAAGCGAAACGAAGGTTACCCAGTCTTTTATATCTATATTCGGCTGAGTTCAGAATCCATAATTCAATTCAAGGCACAACCAAATCTAAAATATTGGCTTCAAATACGAAGATCTTCTATGTCAGTAACAGGGTCTACACTTGTGGACCTTTTATCTGGGAAGTTGACCACCAGCTGACCACAAGCACCACTTATATCTTGGCCCATTTCTTTACGAACTGTAGTTCTAATGTTATAGCCTTCCCGAAGAATTTTCTGGAATCTAGTGACCTTGTCTTCTGTGCTTGTTCTGAAGTTACTCTGGGTACCTATTGGGTTAAAAGGTATCAGGTTGACAACCTGCCACAAACAGCAGGAGAGCATAAATCAGGAATTCCTTGGTCGATTACTCAAGAATTGGTTTCATGGAGAATCGACTAGATACAACTGAGAATAATAAGTTCTTCCTTGTAAAATGAGAAAGATATACAAGCATAATGTAAGTGCAGTAACAACATTCAAGCGGAGTAGTGCATAGATACTGGATAAACCTGATGAACATGTCAAGTCATTAAAAGATCCATGTAGCATCTCTGCTTTTTTTGGCTGGGCATACAACTCTCAAGAATGACTTCACTTAGGAGTTTACCAATTGCAGTGAAGATCACTAGATTCAACTTGCACAGAATTATAAAAAAGTAACAGAATGGAAAAAAAGGGACTCAAAGGTAAAAGTTTAGTGACTGTATGTAGTGTTAAATGCAAAGCTCACCACTTGAAGTGTCTCGAGCAACTTGCCAAGTCCATGGGCATGTTGCTCTTCATCATTCACTCCATCAAGCATTATGTACTCTATAAAAATTTTCTGCAAACTAAAATAATTTGAAATGAGATTCTAACAGTCTGAATAAACACTTAAAATAAGGATTAACTTAGAAATTATATAAAATAAGAATGTTGTAAAAAATGGCTGAATGAAGGATTAGCAACCATTTCTTCTGATATTCTCTTAATGCATTCATAAGTCTGTCTAGAGGAAAAGCTCGTGCCGCGGGCATGATCTGACAACGGATGTCCTGAACAGGTGCATGTAGTGAAACAGCTAAGTTCAAATTTGGTAAATCACTCTGAAGCTTGGTGATAGCATGGATAATGCCAACCTGAAAAAGAATGCAACAAGAAAGAAAACAGTCTCAGCTTGCATCCTAACTATGCATTTAAACAGTGATTAACTTCAATTTTTCATTTTTTCTGTTACTTGAGATCATGTTATGCACAGAATGGTACTAGAACTTCAAAGCAGCTCTAACCATTGAGAGGGGAAAAAATGTCAAGATTGAAGAGTAAATACCGTTGAGATAGTAATTTTCTTTGGTGAAAGCTGAAAAGGTGGTGCTGTCATGACTCGAACCGCTTCCACCACGGAAGTGTAATTGTTCAATGGCTCTCCCATTCCCTGCAACAAAAATAAGTAATTAAGCAGAAATATTTACAGATGGGGCCAATCTTCAAACAAAATGGTGCTTTGGAACACAGCGAAACCTCAAAAAGGAAGGAAAAAATAGATGTAAACACACTGCATTAGCACCCATTTTCCGCTTGGTCAAAACTAAGACTTAAAGCAAATGTGTACAGTACCAATTTGCATCATTTAACCCACAGAAGTCAGCAACAAGAAGGAAAACTTTTGGAACCTTAGCACATTGGGCACAGGGAATTTACATAACATCATCTTACCTCATTTAAGAAATACCGAGACAGAGTTTCACTGCCTTCCAGGAATTTTTAAGGAAAAACACTCAAGCAAAAACCAGTTAGGTTTAACTCAAATTATATTGCAAGGAAAGAAGGCTTTCTAGCTAATAGCACAAAAGGTAGATGTAAAATACTCTGTAAAGAGAAAATCCATACCATAAAAACAATATTTCGGATTGTTGATAAGGAAGATGCATGCACCAATTGCTCTACCATTTCACCTGAAGAAAGATTGTTTTTGAATCCCATGCTTCCAGTAGCACAAAATTTGCAAGCCATTTTGCATCCAACCTAATAAAAGTGCAACACAACTGAGAACCTGCTGATACATGTACCATAAAAGAAAACAGAGAAATTACTTTTGAAACTATACACATACAAACATGGGGACGAATACTCAAAAAATGAGGGGAGTAGCGCATAACAGTTCCAGAAAATATTTTAGCAGCAATATTGCTTCAGTAATCGCAATCGCTTCCCATCAAGCTGAATAAATATTTACAAGCAGTAAAAAAGGGAAGTTAATGAAAATGAACAAAACTTCCCAGAAGGGAATACCTGAGAGGATATGCACAAGGTTGATCTGAGGCCCCCAGGACGAGCCTTTCCATTATATTTTCCCAGACGTGTATCATAACACATTATTACAGCCTCCACAAATGCTCCATTCTGCCGAAATTGAGCATCCCATGAAGTTAATGGGTAATCTCTAACATAATGTCAATATTGTCAAGTTACAGAAAATTACGTTTGAAATTTGATCAATAAAGCATGCACTGGCATTAGTTTATTCCCCATAGTTAGCCAAAGAAATTTGTAACGAATGTAGATTAACAAAAGCATATTAGGTCAACAGCAATCAAAATGTGCTCTTTTCACTCAAAGAAGGTTCAAATTTTGTTCTTTTCAAAATATAACGTATAAAAATAAGGATTAACAATATCTGGAAAATATTGAACCAACAAATCTAAAAAGTTTATCACTTTTACTCCTAGCAAAAAAAAAAAAAAAAAAAAAACAGGGAATTACAATAAAGTTACTTGGGAAAAAAACTCCTGAAAGCACATAGAGATTTTCTATACAGAAAAGGCATACCTGTAACTTGATGAGGAGCTTGGTGGTAACCTGGTCTGTGGAGCGAATGACGGAGTGAATGGTGGAAGTGCAAGGCTTGAACTTGGAGTGAAGGAGGGGATAGGCCGAGGAGGGCAAAGAAGGAACTTCATCCCACTCACAGTTAGGGTTCTGCAAAACATACCTGTAGATAAAGAGAGAATTAGACACTCCTATTCCAATTCAATTCATCACCATCACGAAAGAGAGAGATGGGACGTACTTCCAGATGAGAGGGATGAACTGAATATTGATTCCGGCATTCTGGAACTCGGAGGTGATGATAGAACAATCGAATACCGATTTATATTTCATCAGGACCATTCAATTCTTGAGGTCTCATGCAAAGATTTTGATCCTTGCCTTCTGATTTCTTCTTGATTTTTCTGAATTCAGCTAAGCCAAGACAATGGGGATTTTTTTTCCCGGCAACAGTTGAAAAAGCTCCAAGTTTGAAATCGTGTAGTTTTCGTCCCGCAAAACCGGATGCCCTTTCTTTCTTGCTCGCGGCACGTTTTCTTAAATTACTATGCGACCCACGTTTTTCTTAAATATTTTCCCTGGAATCGAATTTGCGGATGTTTATTTTAACTATTGGATTTATTGTACAATAAACTCCTCAAACTTCAATCCTTTGGAAGTTTTGATCCTTAAAGTTTTTTTTTTTTTACCTTTATCATCCCCAAATAATGTACGGTTGACCATTTTAATTCTTTTGATTGGATTCTTAAAAAATGTCATCAGATTTTGAAGTCAATGGTGAACTAATCAAAATGGAAAGAAAATCATCATCAATACACTATTCATAAGGTAAAATTTCTACAATTCCAACTCTTTAAATAAATTTTCCTTGAGAAACAGCCTTCCAGACAATCTTAATTCCAAGAACCGAAGGAAGAGAGGGCAATGTTCTAATCCCCTGAAGATAGAGATGATGAAACCCAATTTATTTTCCAATTTCCAACCAATTTAGAATTTCAGGCTTCACCAGTACCATTCATCTCTATAATTTCTTGAGTGCCCCTATAGTTGGTAATATAACAGAAAGGCTTCAGTTCAGAACATTCTGGTTCCTATCCAAAGAAATTGTTCCCACCATAGTTGGAGTTGTAAAAACAATCTCAACATTATCGGCTAGAACTTTTCAAAAGCCTAAAAACTCGTTCTTGTTTCCATCATTGCCAACAGCGGCATTGCTAATATCGGCCGGCCATGGATGAAGAGATGACAATTGATCATTTATGTATGGAGTTACTGTTGGTCAAAAACATCAGAGGTGGTGGTGACAGTAGCGGCAACGGTCGACGGTAGAGAGGAGTTCAAATAAAGCAATACTACGTCGTTGGATTCAAAATCCCCCTTTTATATTTTTCGAAAAGATTCCTTACGTTATTTGTTCTTGAATCTTGATGATTGGCTATTTTTCTTTTCTGCAACTGAATTCTTGAAAATGTATTAAAGTATTAAGTGCACCAATGAAATACCTTGGCTTTTGCTCCAGCTGGGAAGGTTGTTTCTTAGGAAAAATTTTAGGGAAAGAGTTGAAACTACAAAATTTTATCTTATGAACAGTATATTGAAGGTAATGCCCTTCCTATTCTAGTCAACTCACTGTTGATTTTAAAATCCGGTGACATTTTTTAAGAATTCAATCAAAAGGATTAAAATGGCCAACCGTAAATTGTTTAGGAATTATAAAGGCAAAAAAAAAAAAAAAACTTTGAGGACCAAAACTTCCAATAGATTATAGTTTGAGGATTGAAATATACAATAACTCTTAAGTTTAGTTTAGCTTTACACACTTTGAAAAAAAAACATTACTTATTTAATTTTTAATAGATAATAATAACATTTTTTAATAAAAATCTCAATTAATTTTAAATGATAAAAAAAAATAGAATTTTGATATTAGTTTATTTTTTAAAAATTTTTTAATAAAGAAGGAAAAACTATATTTAAGTAAAAAAAAAAGGGGTAACATGAAACTGACATGTTATGTATTTTGAAGGGAGGATTTTCAGAAAATCATACTGAAATTCATTTAACAAAATCTGAAAATTTTTAAATTACATATGAGAATGAACCATAACTCTTTTTATTAAAGATTTATTGCTTTAACCCCTAAATAGAATAGAGATTTATGTAAAAGAAACTTGTAGTGATAAGAAATGTTAAGAAACCATGTTTGTGTCCATTGAGAGCTTCACTTAAATTTTACTATTTTTTATCTTCTGTTATTAGAAATTTTATATAGAAATAAATTTTCTTGGTCACTATTAGGAGTTAGACTCAGATAAATTTATAGTATTATTATAACCAACTGTGGGAGATTTAGTTATTACTTTAATGCTGGGTGTCATTTTCTCATAAATATACTCCCTTTTATCACTAAATATAAATTACGAACAGTTATTTTACAAAAATTAAGATTTTTTTTTCCTAAAATGTCCTTTAAAAAATATGAATATCATTCCATAAGTATATCATTAGAGGGTAATATAGAAAAAATACCTTAAAAAAATTAATTAACTAACCACAATGGTTTATAATTAGTGACAAGAAAAATAGTTAGAATGATTTATATTTAATAACAGATGGAAAATAACATCAATACTTTGTAGGTATATTAAATTGTGTGACTTATCTAACTAAATAGCTGATTAACTAACTAATTAAGCATATAAATTATACCAATACAATTTTTAGAGCCAATGCACCATGGCCATTCTAGCTTACTCTCTAATAAATATAATTTATACTTAATGAAATAATATTCTTTTTTAACTTGTTTATGATAATATTACAAGTGAAAGTCGAACATTTAACCTTACACACTTATGATATTAGTAAATTCTATTTACCAACTAATCCAAAATGTTCAGTTTCACCGACAATAATCTTCCACTATCCAGAAGGAAGAGAAATGGTGTTAGAATGACAAATTTGACACAACAATTCAATTGACCGACCATTTGCAAAAGAGTACCATCCATTAACAACTCTCCAAAGAAAGATCTTTTGCTTTGAAATTTTATCAACAACCAACTTAGATGCCGAATAATTGGGCATTTGAAAAGCTGATGATAAATTATATCTTTAAAATTTACACTTGAGCGAATAAATAATCAAACATTACATTTATTTCCTTGCCAGGGAAAGGAAAAACAGAAAGATATTAAAGAACATCAGAATACATAATAATTTGAACTGAGAACTTTTACTAATCCCCTTAGGAGACTCGATAAGCAGAAGCGTTTTGTGGGATTTGGTAGCTAACAAGAGTTGAATTCATGTTCCTGTGCCTCAGGACATTGTTTGGATTATTTGAAGGACTCATGAGAACGGAATTGTTGGAACCCCTGTTGAAGCTTTTGGAGTTAGACATGTAATCCAAGCCCAAGCCAGCCGTCCTCTGTTGCTGCTCCAGGAAATCAAGACTCGGCGCCTGGAACTCCGATCTGGTTCTCCGGTGAGACGAACCCTCCACGGGTTGATCGGCTCCAAGGAGTATGTGGTAGCTGCGGTTGGAGCCAGTGGAGAAAGATCGATAGCTATGGTGAGGCCTCTGTTTCTTCATGGCATGGATGAGAAATGGGATTAAACCTTCCATTGCTTTAATATCTCTCTAGAATATTGATTCCTCAGTCTTCTTTTTCTGCGGTGAAAAATGTTTTGCATTGAATGGAAAACAATTGCAGGTCGAATGGCTATTTATAGTAGTATGGAAACCTGGGGCTGGAACCTGGAGCAGGTAGACATGAGGAAAGTGCATTTGGATAATGATTGACCACGTTGAAAATATCTTTCATTACAAGATAAGGGATCTAAAGTAAAGAGAAATAAAAATGATATACTTCAACTTAAGAGTCTCATAAAAAGCAGGTTTTCATAATTAGGTAATTTTTTTTCTTATAAAAAAAAAAAACTAAAATGAATAAATTTGAAAAGGGTGGGAAATGGTGAAATGGATAATAGTGGATAATACCTGGCAAACATTAATGCCGGAAAGTCAAAGATATTGACTTTGGTGGCACATGCAATCAAGTAGAATGGGTTGTCGTGAGCTATTTCGATGGGATGATTTTGACTGCCTTTTGTGATTCTAGGGAAGGCAAGCAAAAGGCGGCTCAGCGCGCAAAAAAGAATGAAAATCTCCGTAACGACCTGAACATTCACAGTAAGTATATCATTTAACCTAAACTTTCCACACACCAAAGGATTAAACATTGATTTGATGTTGACAAAACTTATATGTCTAGTGTTTAACTCTAAATAATTTCTATGATTACTTTTTTAATACTCTAACTCAAGATGTAACTATAGGTCTAAAAGCTTCAACGATCAACTATTTGATAATTATCATTATCATGTCAAAATGGTTATTTCGAATTGACGATGGATATTTAGATCTACTCTTATATAAGATTATGATATTATATAAGTAATAATAATAATAAATATTTTCTAAGTGAATTATTAATTTTAATACATGGTTAATTATGCTTTTACTATTATCCCTGAATTACTAATTCTCATAGTTCACAATGACGCAACATTAAAACGCTATATCAAATTTTATCGGATGAGAAATTTGTTGAATGCAAATTTATAAGGAAAGGGAACAAAATAAAGCTGAATAAAATAATTTTATTAACTCTCAAAATGAAACATAAGAAAATAATATTTTGAAGCTATTACTATACGAGATATAATTCGTGTGAATTAGCTCAAGTCTAAATAATCTTTATATAAGCTTTGATAACTAGCCATTTTGGAAAATAATATTACTAATAATTAGAATTCGATAAGGATACTAACAGCTTACCTAATTTCAAAGAGTCATAGTTTGTTGAGGATTTTCTGCAGTGATTTGGTGTCATTTTATTTACAATAAAATTAAGTGAAAATAGTGGATACTTTTAAACGAGAAAAAAAAAAAATGTAACGATAAATATGAAATTTGGAAACCCTATTACTAATGTATGAAAGCAAATGAACTGCATTATTGTACACGCAGAGCATTAGGTTTCGAAAATAATTTATGCAAAAAAATCTATTTCACCACGAGATTTTTTAAGTTTAAATTTCCTTTATCATCCTTGAAATTAAAGAAAAGAAAATACAATAAAAATGGGGAGCACGAGGCCGGCTTAATTATCTCGTTGAAAAAATTTTCAACCCAACGGGGTAGAATTGTACGCGGGAGGAGGAAACAGGCTGGAGTCTACCAGTAGACCTCTTTAAAATTAAAACCGGGTGCGGGTGCTCCATAGAAAATTCCGTGTTTTTCTGGTTGGAACAGGGAATATATGTCGTGTATGCTGAGTTTTTCTTTTCCTCAAACGGGGGTTAAGAAGTATCCAAAATAGGAAAGTCAATTGATATCTTTTTTTTTTTTTTTTTTTTGGATAATGAAAGTCAGCTGAAATATAAATTTTTTTTAAAATTAAGCCATAAATGCTGGATAAGAAGGAAGGTTTTATTGACAGCATTTAGATAGAAGCTCAACTTTTAATCAACCTAAGAGATAAAGATTAGGAAAATAATACTCTCTTCGTAGTCTGTCCGGAATGGACTGTTTCATTTTTCAGTTTTAAGAGTTCGAAAATAAATATCTCATTTCTTAAATTATATGAAATTTTATTAAGAAATTTGATCTAACAATTTAAAAATGAACTGTTCAAATATTTTTTTAAAAATACGTGTAAGTCAATTTGGAACATTCAATTTCGAACAGTAGGAATATAACACAAAATTCCCACCGAATGTGGCAAATTCATAGACAGGACAAATGAAATCAACTCCATGTTCTTTCATATTTTTGGATCTATTTTTCAGTTCTTTATAGAAATTGGTTACAATTAAGGTTTGACTAAATAAAATTTAACTCACTTCTCACTTCATAATTTTTGAAAATTGAACTTTTGTTACTTTCTCGATTTATATGTCGTCGTTTAAGATTGTTGTACAAGTGTTAAATATGCATAAAACAATGTATTGACTTATTTAAAATAAGTAGAAACCTTGTAGTCAAACTATCTAGAAAATTGGATTATTAAAGACTTTTTGGGATTAAAAATGAAGAGAAAAAAAAGGCAATAAATACTCTTAAAATTTTATAATGCAAATTATATTAAAAAACAAAATTGAAAGTCTAAAATGTTCTATATGAGCTTTCCAATTGTAGCCATTACTTCTTCTTGATCCTCTGATCACATTCATAATTTGTGGGCATTCAAAAACTTTTTGAAAATTGGTATCTGAAAAAATTTAGATTAAATAGCATTATTGAATTATATGAATAAATAAATGTCTCGTATTTGAATAGCAAATGCTGGAGTAGCTCAGTCGGTTAGAGCGTATGGCTGTTAACCATAAGGTCAGAGGTTCGACCCCTCTCTCTAGCGTTTTAGTTTTTATTTTTGCATTCTTTCTTTTTCTTCCTCATTTATTTGGAGTTTTATTCGATTTGATCCCTCACATGTTTACGGATAATCGGAATAGTCCCAACCATTAATTTTGGAGCCACTCTCCCCTCTCTCTAGCGTTTTAGTATTTATTTTTTGCATTCTTTCCTTTTCTTTCTCGTTTTAGTATTTATTTGAGTTTTCAGCCGATTTGGTCCCTCATGTTTTTACGAGCAGTCGGAATAGTCCCGACCACTAATTTTGGGTCACTCTCCCCTCTCTCTAGCGTTTTAGTATTTATTTTTTGCATTCCTTCCTTTTCTTTCTCGTTTTAGTATTTATTTGCGTTTTCAATTGATTTGATACCTCATGTTTTTACAGGTAGTCGGAATAGTTTCAACCACCAATTTGGGACCATTCACAAGGCAGAGAGTGTCACATGCATTGCACGTGAGGGGTAAAATCATCATTCCATCATGAAACGAGTTTTAGTAGTTATTTTTTGTATTCTTTCTTTTTCTTCCTTTAGTATTTATTTGGTTTTTTAATCGATTTGGTCCCTCACGATTTTATGGATAGTTGAAATGATCCCAACCACCAATTTTAGGCCACTCATACGGTGGAGAGTGTCACATGCACTATACGTGAAAGGTAAAATTGTCATTTCACCATAAGAAGATGTCATTTTCCTTTGAAGGTGGATTTAAAAATAAAATAAAATTGGAACCCAATTCAAGATGGTATTTATTTTTTGCATTCTTTCTTTTTCTTCCTTGTTTTAGAATTTATTTGTGTTTTTAGCCGATTGGATCCCTCACATTTTTACGAATAGTCAAAATAGTCTCAACCACCAATTTTGGGGCCACTGTCCCTTCTCTCTAGCGTTTTAGTATTTATTTTTTGCATTCTTTCATTTTCTTCCTCTTTTTTACTATTTGTTTGGATTTATAACTGATTTGATCCCTTATGTTTTTATGGATGGTCGGAATAGTCATAATCATCAATTTTGGATCACTCACAAGGTAGAGAGTGTCATGTACAATGTATATGAGGGGTAAAATCATCATTTAATCATGAAATGAGCTTTAGTATTTATTTTTGGCATTCTTTCTTTTTCTTCCGCGTTTTAGTATTTATTTGGATTTTTAACCAATTTGATTTTTCATGATTTTACAGGTAATTGAAATTGTCCCAACCATAATTTTAGGCCACTCACACGATGGAGAGTGTCACGTACAATGTACCTGAGGTATAAAATCGTCATTCTACCATTAGACGACGTCGTTTTCCTTTGAAACTAGATTTAAAAATAAAATAAAATTGGAACCCAATTCAAGATAGTCTTCTTTCTGATTCGCGCCGACGAACCCCAACCCCACCACCGCCGGAGAAGCACCATGCCAAATCAGTATATGCAGGAAGCCATCTGAAACTGTAAAGATAGAAACCCATTTCGCAGACACCTTCCCACTGTTCCTGCTCTTCATTTTCACCGACAAAAATTCAAGATTTCAACAAACCCACAAAAGATCACCACAATTCAACTAGTGTACATAAAAGAATGATGGGTTTATCTTCTTTGCTTTTGTTTTTTTTCCAAATCATTCCGAGTAGGAACAAGGTGGGGTGGACGTGAGATGGAGCGATGGAGCTAGACCTAACGGAAAATGGGAAAAATACTGTAAAAGGGTATAACAATTTCCAAGAAAGTAGGCAAAAGAATGGAGAAAAAAAGGAAGTATATATGTACAGAAAGACACAAAGAGAAAGAGACACAATACACGGGGTGGACCCTTAAAATCGCCAAGCTAGAATGGGAGCTTGTATGGTGATTGGTGACGGTATTCTGACACCGGCAATTTTTGCCTATACTGATTTGGCATGGTGCTTCTCCGCTGTGGTGGGGCTGGGTCGGCGAGAAGAGAAAGAAGACTTTCTTCAATTGGGCTCTAAACTAAAATTTTTTTTTCCTTAAGTCCAGTTTTAAAAGAAAACAACATCATTTCATAATGGAATGACGATTTTATCATTCATATGCATTTCACGTGACACTCTCCGTCATGTGAATAGCCTGAAATTGATAGTTGAGACTATTTCAACCCCCATAAAAATGTGAGGAATCATTATGACTAAAAAAAAAAATTTTAATGGATAGAACTATTTTTTGATCCAAACTTATGGGATCAAATGATTAAAAATCCTATTTATTTTTTGCATTCTTTCTTTTTCTTCCAATAGTTTAGGATCTTCTACAAAATAATAATAATAATAAATAAATCAAGGTGTTCCAATTCTTCTGCTTTTTTCAGGCTTTTGCATTCTATTCTTTATGTTCATTTTTTCTATAAAAGGATTTTCTTTTTCCATTTTTGGAACTTTAGAATTTCGGGCAAATAAATCATATCACCCACCCACAAAATTTTAGAAAATTTTTTAAAGAGTTTTCCATAATTTTATATTTGGAACTTTAGAATTTTGGTAAAGTCATTATCCATGTATTCATCATAATTTTTTAATATTTATTTTTTAAAGCTCAGCTGCTATTTTCATATTTTGGAATTTTGGACATTTGGGCAAGTAATTATTCGTCGGGTAAAAGGTACCTGCAACCCTTGAACTATCCAATCCTTTTGGTTTAAGCACTCAAACTATTTTTGATCCAATATAGACGCTTCAATTATGAAAATTTATCCAAATAGACACTTTCGTCTATTTTAGACACGCTCATTGCACATAATAAAATACAAGGATATTTCTAGAAAAAAAAAACACTCAGAGAATATTAAACATCCCTTTTCCTTCCAACAACCACCCCCTTCCACCACCACATATCTAATCCAAGAAGGGAAGGAGTTATTAAGGGTATAAATGAGACGAGACGAGACGATTTACGGTTCAAACTAGATTCAGTAAAAGCTTGAATTCAACTGGTTTTAATCTCGCTAACCTTGGCTAGCTTGTTAAATGAGTAGAGCCAAATTCATAGGTATTCGATTCGTTAGATTAGCACGTCTAAATGAGTTTTTAATATAAATAATGTTTTATTTATAGTATTATATATAATCTAACTTATTTATTAAATAAATAATTTTTTTATATAATATATTTTATTAATTCATCTACTATATATAATAAATAATATTATTTCTTAAAATTTTAAGAAAAATAAATTAATATACAGACATGTGCTTAAATGAATCCGAGCTTGGGTTTGAACGGAGCTCAAACAAGCCCAAACACTTAGCTTTTCTAACTACACTTAAAAGACCCTGAGTTCAAACTCGAGCCTTTTAAATGTTTAACAAGCCAAATTCAAACTTGAATTTTAAAGCTCACGCGAGCTCGAACTCGAACTTGAGCTTAAGGAAACTCAAACAAGACAAGTTCAAGCCTATTAGATTAGGACTTAGCTCGGCTCACTAGACGTTATTTTGTATGGTACGATATTGGACTGTGGAAAAGATGGAGCTTGGTTCGGACCCTCTTCCTCTCACTCTCTTTTCCTCGGATCTACTGAAAAAAAAAAATGAAGCTTGGCAGCGCACTCTCTTTTCGTTCCGTTGTTATCGAGAATGGCATAACTAATCCAATGAGTGTCCTCCGCTGCCTGCAACTTTTGGTTAATCGTCGTGATTCTTGATCTTGAATAGGAATCCTACAACAATAGAGTTTGGTTAGGAATAGTCAGTTCTAGTAGCAAAGGGAGGTGCATATGTTAATATTCCCTGATGTGCAACTATCCTACTCCTTTGTCCAAGAGTTCTCTAGTTTCGATCCATCACCATTAATCACACTCATCACTCCTGAATCTTTTCTCTTTGTGTCAAGATTCAGTGTACGATAATTTTGCTTCTGGATCCAGTTCTTCCACGTGGGTGATGTTCTTGCATATGGGTTTTGCAGTATATTTTTTGTATACAATTTTGCCATTCTTCTCTTAAAATGACAATTTTTGTCTTTTTGTTGATCGTTAATTTAGTTTTGGTAAATCACAACACCTTTCTCCACAGTCCAGAACGAGGGTGGTGGTAGTGTGTGGCAAAGAATAATGTAGCCGATGGTGCAATTTAGGCGACCCATAGAATGGGATATTCCATATTCTTTGCTTTTTTGTTCCAAAAATATCCTTGCATCCATTCATGTGGGGCAAGTGTGGCAGGATTCTATTGAGATTTAAATGGGTAAAATGGATGAAAGTGTCTAATTGAATAAGTTTTCATAATTGGAGTGTCTAAATTGGGCAAAGAGTAGTTCGAGTACTTAAAAAAAAAAAATTAAATAGTTCAAAAGTTACTGATACTTTTTACCTTATTCGTATATTAATCAACCCCTATCACCATTGGTATTCTTTATATTCATTTCCAGAACTTCAAAATTCCAGCTGAGTAATTATCCATGAATTCATAATATTTTTTAAGTTTCTTTTTTTAGCTTGCATAATAATGTCCATTTTTTTGGAACTTTACAATTTTTGGGGTTCTGGATTTTATTACACTAAAATTTTTTTTTTAAAGTTCTAATAGATTTTTAATTAACTTTATTTTGATAATAACAAGGACTAATGAGATTCAAAGATAATCTTTAATAGGTTATTTGAATACATCAAAGTGTTTTTCAATAAATGAGTTATTATGCTTAGTGAAGAAGTCCTCCAAAGTTATTTACAAAGTTGAAGGCTTCAAGACTAAAGAACTAGTTTAGGGAGCTCGATTAAATAATGCTATTTTTGTGTCAAGTCTTCTTTACGATGAGGATTTTTTAGTTTAAAATGGTTTTAATTATTTAAGTTATCAAACTCATATTTTGATAAAAAAATCTTTACTATAGTTTGAGCTTTTGAAGTGGTTTTAAAATAAGTGTTTTTTTTTAAAAAAAAAAAAAGGAAAAGAAAAATGTTTATAAATAATTTTATCTCAAATGGATAGTCCAATTTAGTGAGATTAAGTTTCAAAAGTTATTCAATATCAATTAGTCATGTTGAAGAACTTTTGGTCACTCATGCAAATGAATGAATCATTTAGAGCTTTGAAATCAGGATTCAAAACTTTTTTCTAGAATGTTCCTAAACAAGTTTTGGATGCAAATTTTCCTTGAATAGATCGTCCATTTGTTGGGAATCAATGTCCAATCAGCAATTTTTTAGCCGTTAGACATGGAGAATTTCTTTATTTTAAAAGGCATTCCCATCACTTTTCAAACCATTCTTGACATAAAAAATCTTACACTCCAATACAAATTTGCAAGGAAAGTTGAGCTAAATTGATTTTATTATCTCTTCACTTTTATTCAAAAATCAACACGAGGAATCTTGCTAGGGCTCAAATTGTATTTATCTCACCCCAGGGAAGTGCTCTTTATACTCATTTTTACTCTTTATTGCTTGTGATTCCTTGGTTGTCTATGTGACACAAAACTCTTAGAGACGGTGATAATAGTATGGGTGTTCAAATCCAAATCAATTCAATTCCAACCGATCCAATTCAATCTAACCTAGTCAAAACCGATTACATCCAATTGTTTATTTGGATTGGTTGGATTTTTTTTTTTTTTTTGTTTCAATCGATTAAATCGGTTTGGTTGTTGGATGTTGATGATGAAAAACCAATTTCAACCTAACCGATTACTTTTTATATTTATATTATTATATATTTAATATAAATACAATATTAAAAATAAATAAAATAATAAATAATTATTAAATTTAAATATTAAATAATAAATATATTTATTATATACTTTAAAAAATAAAAATATTTTTTTTATATAAATCCAATCCAATAGGTTTGGATTTGATCGGATGATAATAAAAATATTGGAAAAATTGAATGGTTTTTTTCTCCAACCAATTTAGTCAGATCGATTGGATGGATGGACACATCCAATCCAAATCGAACTGATGAACACCTCGAGGTAATAGGTTGATTTATTTTCCACTAGGTTGTCCTTGTGAAACAAAATTCTTGAAAGGAATTATCTTAATTTGTATTATTTGTAAAGCTTGTGTTTGTATTGATTATTGAAATTAGTGGACTTGGGTGAGAGTCTAATGTAGAAAATCTTAGGTAGTGGGTATAAACTCACGAAAATGAATTAAACCACTAAAAATAATTGTGTTGTTTGTTGAACTCATTTATTGCTTGTCTTAGTGGCTTTGATTCGACTTGATTTTATTACTCTTGAAGTGTTTGACTAAAGTACTCAACCAACTAGAATTTCAAAACTACCACTCAAAAGAATTTGAAATTAATCTGAAAATTTCTAAAAACTTAATTCACCCCCTTCTTAGAACTTTCAAATTTAACTCATGTTCCTGACAAATAAATATTCCTAAGATTTAGTTTATAATTTTGAATTTTAGTATATAAAATATATTATCTATATTTGGAATTGAATGTTTTATTTTTCATTTTGAAGCATATTAAAATAAATATCTCACTTTCTAAAGTAATAAAATTTTATAAAAAAAAATAGACATTGTAATTTAAAAATGAATTAAATCAAACTTTTATTCTAAAATATGTGTAAATTAAAATAAAACATTCCATTTCAAACGAAAAAAATATATAATAAAAAAAATTAAAAATCAAGTATAAAATTTTTATAAATTTTTTATTCGTATACCAAGGAGTTGCACAGAATATTTGTACTGAGAAATCCTCAGCCATCTAGGGAAAATGATTATTCATATATTCATGACCATGACCCCTTTCTCTGGCAGCGTCCAGTCTCTGGGCAAGTAGTTATACGTTATGGGTAATTTATTTAATTACATGTTAAACCCTGAGACCGTTAGTTTTTTATAGAAATGCCTCACCTTCATCATTATTCTCATTTGCCAGCCTAATATTGATATAACGCTTTACTTGACGCTCACTCGAAGAACCAACGACAATGGTATGCAGCCCAGTGACCAATTTCCTCTTCCCATCTGCATCTGCAACACTTAAATCTCTGCAAACATCCAAATTCAATGTAACGTTCTCTGTCTTCCTTTGTTTCACATAGACTCTGTCAAATCCCACAAGCTGAATGTTGGGTAATCCTAATATTCCCTGTGCACTCGCAGGTTTCCAGAAAACCAAGACAACATGGGATCCATCCATATTCCCATCATTTTTCACCCCAATCACTACCTGGAATTGCAGATTATTGCAGTTTACTTTTGAAAGGTCGATCGCTTGGGCGTTTGTTTGTTCTGGAATTGAGTTCAGGACTAGATCATTGCCATTTGTTACAAGGTTGATGACTATGGTAGAAGGTGCAGATATAACAAACTTCGAAAATATGGAGTAACTTAAACCATGGCCAAATGGGTAGATGGCCTTGCCATTGTAGAATCTGTAAGTTCTTCCTGGAAAGCTTCTTGAGGAATTGGCTCTCATGTTCATGTCTGTCATGGGAACTTCATCTGCATATTCCTGTGGATACCAAGTAAAAGGAGATCTTCCACCTGCAATTAAATATCGAGTCAATATAGGTCCAACACTAGAATAATAACAAATAATGGGTGGCAACTAGAGTCAAACTCAAGATATTCACTCTAATAACATGTTAAATTTTAAGTTGCTTTAAAAGTTGAAGCTGATAGAGAACAATTGAATTCAATCCGTTAACAATAATAATTTTTAAGAGAAGAGTTTAAATATAACTAATTAGAAAAAATAAGACGTTCAATTTTGAATGATTCATAATTGAAAGGAATAAATAATATAAAATGGAATATATAATAGAACATAATTGAAAGGAATAAATAATATAAAACGGAATATATAATAGAGACATGTGATTTTGAACGGAAAGAGTAAATGATATGAGAAGTCATTTGGAGCAAGGATAAAGGGCTAATACCCGGATTATAATCTCCAAAAATAATTTGAGCTAAAGCATCCCCTCCATCTTGACCTGGATAGCCAACCCACAACATTGCCCTAATCTTCCTATGGCCATTAGCAAAAGAGATGTCCACAGGACCTGCAGACATGATAACCAGTATAACAGATCCATTTGTAGCATCAGAGACATCCTTCACCAGCTTTTCCTGAAATCCTGGCAATGTTAGGTTCACTCTGTCCAGCCCTTCATCCTCAATTGATTTATCAAGTCCCACAACAAGTACCACAACATCTGCAGCTGCTGCAGCTTTAGCTGCTGCCTGAATCTGACTCGAATCGTTACAACGAGGATTGCTACATCCGGGAACAAATGAAATGTTCGTTACATATTTCTTAAGGCCTTGTAAAGGGGTAGTGAACCGGCAGGGCACCCCTGCATATATGCTTAGCATTGTAGCAGTGGCATTAGCATTGGGACCTATTACTGCCAAATTCTTGATGGTTTTTGATGATAAAGGAAGTATTCCACTGTTGTTTAACAAAACCATTCCTTCCTTTGCAGCTTCAATTCCCAACAATTGATGATTAACAGAACATACATCAGATGGTCCAAGTGTTCCAAATGGAAGCTGCTTAGGATCTCCATCGAAGAATCCGAGCCTCATTAGGACAATGTAATTGTATATCAGGGCTTCATCTACTATAGACTCCTCAACTTTCTTTAAGTTTACTGCATTCTCAGTGTATTTGCCCAGAAAACTCCCACAATTCATATTCAAACCTGTTTTGTAAGATGAGAAACTTCAGTATCTACTGCTAAGTTTTAACTGTTAGAAAGAATAGAAACTGAAAGAAATGGATGTACTGAGCCAAGCACCTGCTTTAAGGGCAAGAGCTACAGCATCCTCTGGTGTAGGAGTGTAATGTATGGCATCATAATAAACCTCAATGGAATCACAGTCTGAAACAATGTATCTGCTTGAAGTCAATTAAAGATAATAAGTGAATTTTAGTTATTTCCCTTATCAGCAATATTCTTGACTTCCATAATGTGCAAAAATTGAAAAGGAAACTTTGCTTCAAGATTCCAGAAACATATATAGACCCAATTTAGGAAGAAAACTAACTAACCCATCTAATCCCCATTGGTCTCTGATTATTCCTTTCAATAGATTTGGATCTGCACAAGTTGGAATTCCATTCACTCTGTTGTAGGAACACATTACACTGGAAACATGCCCTTCTTCTACACAGCTCTTAAATGGTAGCTGAAAAGTATCCTCCATATCTTGGGCTGTCACCTGCCATTACATCATAAATTCTTCAGGGAATTAAAAAGCTAATTATTCAGTGCGTTAATAAATTACTGAATAATTCTAAGTACCTTTGAATCAAAGTGAAACCGATCAACGCCCTTCCAATTATCAACATCATAAGCAGTGTAATGCTTACAGCAAGAAGAAACTTTAAGCCTATCGATATTGCTAGAATTACCCTTCTCCTCCTCCTGGCCTACTTCTTGCAGACCTCTGACATAATTGACTGCATATTTAGCAACCACAAGAGGGTCCTCCCCGGGAGTCTCCTGGCCCCTTCCCCATCTGGGATCTCTAAAAACATTCACATTTGGGCTCCAAAAGGTCAAACCAGCCAGGCCAACATTGTACATGGCTCGAGCTTCGGTTGACACAACTTGCCCCAATTTGTACCACAATGAAGCATTGAAACTGGCGGCAGAAAGAATAACTGATGGAAAACTAGTTGCGCCGGGGACGGTGGCATTGAAGTGAACTCCAGGGCCGGTGTTCGAGACACCGTGAAGTGCTTCGGACCACCACTCATAGGCAGGGACGCCGAGCCTTGGAATTCCGACGGCAGTGTTAACAAGCTGCTGCACCTTTTCTTGGAGGGTTAGGAGTGAAACCAAGTCCTTGGCTCGTTCTGAATGTGCCAAAGAGGTGTTACAAAAGGGATAGTTGCTGAGATTGGGGTCAGTCTTGTCACATGCATGAGGCTGTTGGAGGGTTGGTTTTGCAACCAGCAGTAAGAAGAAGAGAAGGGGAAACAGAATATTGTTGTTCTTCATTTCTGGGTAATACTGTGAAAATGTTAGAGAGAAAAACAGTACGAAAATGAAAGAATTCTCATTTATTTAGATTGATTGAAAACATGCACAAAGGAGTTCTTATATATAAGGACCTAAAAGCTCACTTAATAATTAAGCCGAGGACAGACAGCTAAGCAAAGAAAAAGTCAACTAACTCAAAATACGAAAAGAATGTACAAAGCTTTCTAAAACTTCTGAGAACTAATCTTCTAAAACCAATTCATCATAGCTGGAGCTTTGTATGCAGTCGTCAGTGATTCTACCATCAACATTAACATCTTCAACTAATTTAAGTATTGATTTAAGTTTTTTTTTTAAATTCTGAGTAAGAAGGAGTGGAAAATATATAAAAAAATACTTGGAGTCTGCTTTAAAACAAATCTTGGAATCTTTGTTTGGGATCTGCCTTGGATGGCAAAACAAGGTGTTTTTTTGACTTGTTATTGAGGCAAAATGGTGCATGAGTAGTATGAGCAGCAGCTCCACTTGGAGATTGGTGAAAGCAAAAGCTTCTTCTCTGATTCGTATCTCCTGAGAAGCTGGAATCAGAGGAAGAAGATTTACACTTACATCACGAAACCCATCTCATGATGATTTCTCTTTTCTCGATTCTTAGTGTGCACGGAAAGCTAGATTATATATCACTTAAATCCTCATTTTCAAAGCTTTCTGCAACAAACGTTTGTCACTGTTATTTAGTTTCATAATCATTTTCGAATCCCCCATGGTTTTGCATGGCTTTCCAGGCCCTAAAGAGTCAATATATATTGGTTGGAGGATCATATAATTGCATGGTTGGTGGTTAATCCGGTTTTGAAATGCTTAAACGAACTTGAAGCCTTGAAAAGAAATCAACAAATTAAGATCATTGGCTTTTTGGAAAAGTAGTTAAAATGTAGAAGCAAATTTATATGCCTTCCACGGAATATGTTAAGGCGAGCCATACTCGGTATATATCAACATAAAAACAACTGTTCACAAGAAATATAATCCTTATTTTTCCATTACTTTTATTCTTCAGATCTTACCACACAATCTTAGGTCTAGAACTCCAATATAACCGTCCCTTTTGCACGAAATCTATAATGGGTCTCAACAATAGAAAATGTTCAAGGCCTTGGTGTCTAAATTATGTCGTCATCTCTACGACTACAAGCTTGAATGAGTTTCATGAAGTAGAGAAAGGGTTACCATTTTCGTCTTCTCCGAATTTCGTTAATGCAAATTTAAATATAAAAGGTAGAAATTGTTGTTGGCTGAGCTCTGTATATTTGTCAAACTGGCAAATCATCTTCTATGTTTAAACTGTATATGTTCAACTCCATTCTTCGCAATTGAATCTCCTTATTGAATCTAATCTTTTAAAGTTGATTTATATGAGTTTAACTCTTTGCAAGTGATCTAATTTCACGTGAAATAATTGAGATACAAAGAAAGTCTTTGAATTATATATATATATAGAGAGAGAGAAGTGATGGTGTGTGCGCTTGTGTGTGGCACAGTAAAACGAAGTTGTTTTCTTTTTCTTTTTTTTTGAAATCTCGATGGTCTCTACTCTACATTTTATAAATAAATAAATAAATATATAACCTCATCGACTGGGTTATATATATATATAAAAAAATTGTAGAGGAGCATTGCGGAGACCATCGATGCGACTGCTTACAAAGCAGATCTAAGAGGCGACGGCACACCATCGCACCCATCCCCGACAAGACCGAGCAGAGCTGATGATGATGGGACCTTCATCTTCACCACCCACACCTCTCAAAGCTGATCTTTTGATAGGGATCAAGGAGCTACCTTAACTTTGAAGAACTCATGGAATCCACCAAGTGGAGATATTGGAAGATTCAAGTCACTTGGCATGAAGTATGGAGTTCTACTCTTCAAGTTCAATCTTAAGTATGGAGATTCAAGAAGGAAATCAAAGAATGAATTGAAAAATTACAAGATGAAGTTAGTTTATGCATATAAAGACTTATACTTCAAATATAAGAATGATACTTTGAAGATTAAGAAGACAAAGATGACATTGATGTAAATCAAGGAAGAACAACATGAAGACAATGCCATGTTTCATGAAGTTAAACTTGTAGATGAAGACCAATTTGAAAAGCCTTGGATTATAATCAAATTGGAGGACTCATTTGAATAGTATGAAGGCTTGAAAATGTGTCTAGAAGACCCTAGTTCTAGTCTACAAAAAGTGAAAATTGAAGGTAAGACAAAGCATAGAACAAAGGGAGAAAGAAGAAGAAGCAAGGCGGGAAAACAGGGCCATCCAGCGCCAGCTCCAACCCATCCGATGCTTGATCAGCAGAAGACAGATTTGGGGAGCATTCCAGTGAGAATCTGATGCTGCATCCTGTCCTCAAGCAGGGGTTAGATCAGTCCAAATTTTGCTCACCAAATGCATTGTTTTTTCTAATGTTAGCAGCTTTCCTTCATTATTTTCGATCCTTGACCTCTTGTAAGACTTGTTTATGTTTCTCACTTCTTCTACTATATATAAAACCTTATGTGCAATAAAATTCAACTTAGACAAAAACATAAATTCCCTTTGGAAACATTCCAAACCAAGATCAAACTTGATCTTTTGAGAGTGTTCTTAGAATTCTTCTTAGGGTTCTTAGTCATTTCCCTTTGAGTATTCAGCTACTTTGGGTGAAGGTATTGAATTGTTTTTATAAATCAAGAAGTTGGTTGCTATGGATTATTCTACAAAGGTCTTCCTATTTCTCCCAAAACAAATCTTTGATGAGTTCTTTCTTTACACTTTGATTTGGTTTTCTTTGTGTGAAAAACTAATTTTCAACCTACAAGGAATCACATCATCTTCACCACCCTTCACCTCTCGAAGCTGATCTTCACCACCTTCACCACCCCTTGTACCCGCACACCACCACCACCACCACCTTCAACCCTATTTCTCTCACCTACAAATCGAACCCCTCGCCTTCCCATTCGAACACCACCTTCACCCCTCCGATTCAAACCCCAAACAAAACATCTCCTGCATCACCATCACCGACACCATCACTATCTTCACAAAGCAGAGTAGATCGTCCAAAACTACCCATCATTCCACAATTTTATTTTTTTTTTCAAAACCACCTAAAACAACGTCGTTTTCTACAAACGCACACACCTTAGCGCACTTCTTAGCAAAACTATATATATATATATATAGGATAATGTTATAGATTGCTATGAAATAACTTCTCTAATGATTAAAGTGTAATTGATTAAATTTTATTTTAATTTTTTTAAATAAAGAATAATTGATCGTTAATTTTGATCATCAAAGATTTTAACAACGTTTAATATATGCTTTATACTCCATGGCATTCCATGTTAGCCTTGCTGGTCCTGACAAGATAGATGGCCAGTCACCAGCGGCACCAATTCCAGCCTGGTTTTCAACAGCCAAAACTCAATTCAGCTCTTTATTTTTCTTTATCGCGCCAATTGATTAAGCGCCAATGCGCCATACACACTCTAACAACGGCTATATTTCCTCTCAGGAACGGCCTTGGTCAAATCTCTAACCGCTATCTGTGGTCTGGTGGTATTTGGTCTCTCTCTCTTAAGCCTATTGACAGTTTTGAATTTTCAACCGTAATCTACCGTCTGAAAAATACCGAATCGTGAATTTAGAGAGAGAAATACCCGGATTTGATTTGACCTTCAACGTTCCTTCTATCGGGACTTCCTGTGAAATTGTCAATTTCACCGTTCTTTGAAATTTCTTTGGTCCTTCTTCGGTATCTTCTTTTTGTATTTCAATCTGCCGAATTTTATTTTCATGTTATCTTCTTTTCAGGAACCAAATTCTGGGTTTGGTAATAATGGCAACGTTGAAATCTGGGGTTCTTGTCAAGCTTCTAGAAGATATAAAAAATGATAGTGATGAACAGATATTGGAAGATCAAAAAAGACCCGTCTTACTGCAAATTAGAAGCATATTTCCGGTACTAGAAGGAGGTAATTTTTGGCCTAATAAAGGATTTTATTTGAAAGTCTCGGATATGTCGCATGCCATATACGTTTCTTTGCCTGAAGAAGAGAATGAATTGGTTTTGAATAACAAACTACGACTTGGGCAATTCATACATGTGCAAAATTTCGAGAAAGCGCGACCTTTGCCATTGCTCAGAGGCATCAGTCCTGTCCCGGGAAGGCATCCATGTGAAGGAAGCCCAGAAGATCTGCTTTCGCCAACTGCAGTCTCAAAGCTAATTGTGGCAGCGGATACAGATTCAATCGTGGAGAAGAGTGTCATTTCAGAAAAGAAAATTATTGAAAACCCTTCTGATATGAGGAATTTGTCTCCGGGATTATCTCATTATTGTGTTTCGAAAAGGAACACTAATGGCCCAGTGCAGAAGTCTAGGGGAAGGCTTCGTTCTCTGAGTGCCTCAAAAATTCGTCCCACTCAGAGGTTAATAGGTCACCATCAGCGTATTCAAAATTCCACCGACGAAGATACCGACTCCGATGGTACGTCATCATCAACGAGTATGGCATCCAGGCGGAAGGGCTGGACTACGCCAGATAGTTCGGGAGTCAATGAAGTTTTTGATTCGTCTGTAATCAAGCATGAGATTAGATTAGCAGCTCGTAACCGTAGTCGTAGTGCAACTGTAAGTCTAATATAATATCCTTTCTCCAATCTTCATCGTTTCATCTAATTCTGCCTCTTTCCTTGAAGGTTTTACCTTATTATTCTTTTAAGTCTTAAATGAAGCAAGAATTGCAGAAGTAGTCAAAATGGATCGCAGATAACACAGGAAACTAAGACAAAAGATGAATTACTTGTGTTATTAATGTTTCAAATGATCTGGGACAGAAAAAGAATCTCCTTATTGGTATTTTACTGAAATTTTGTTTGCCACTCATCTGATTTTTGGGCAAGATAAATGTAGGCTTCTGGATATAATCTAAATCTTGGGCAAAGTAATTTAGAAAGAAAGGATTTAATATTACATCCTAGGTTAATTTCAGGCTTATAACATATGTATATAGACAGGCTTCACCGGTTCGTGCAACGAGATATGATAGCTCAGATGACAATTCAAGCTCAACAACCCAACGGAGAGACTGTTGTTCCACAAAGAGAGGAGTAAACGGTTCAAACAAGATGAAGAATCAGGCCCCAAAAATGATCCCTGAGCAGGCCTCATATCGTGCATTTAGCATTATTAATGACAGAAAACAGGCAGAAACTGCCATATCTTGGAGTTCTCTTCCAGTAAGATTATTCAAGCTAGGCAAGGTATCATGTTAGTTTTTTTTTTCCCCTCAAGGGACTCTCATGTTCCAACTCATTAGTTGAAAAGCAACACAATTGAATTTGTATTGCTTGGACCACAGGAGGTAGTCAGGCAAAGAGATGCTGCTTTGAGTACTGCTACTGATGCTCTACAAGAAGCATGTGCTACAGAGAGATTGCTTAATTCATTGAGGTAAGAAATGTAAAATTTTGTTAAGTAATTGCTGCTGTACTTTCTATCGACCTTATTGTCACAAATTGAACCCTTTTTTCATGTGACACTTGGCTATTCCCAACACTTGACATTAGCCAAGTAAGCCTAAACTTGAAGATAAGGAAAAACAAAAGCAAACACTTTAGAGAAGAAAAGACAGAACAAGAGAGTTTGGGAGAATTGCTTACTTTCCAACACTTGGATAGTTACGAATGGTGAGGCTTGGCCTATTTATAATCTTCCACCTCAAATGGACGACAGAGATCGTTTTGATCTATAAGCTTACGTTATCTCTTTAGAATTTTCTATTTTGTGCAAGGGTTTCCTTAAACCGTGTACAAGTCTCTGGAGTCTTCTAGGAAGCTCTAGTTTTGCTCTGTTCCACAAGGTTCACATTGTTCTAGGAAGCTCTAGTCTTCTGGCTTTGTCCACCCCTGTTTAGAGTCTTCTAGAGTCATCTGGTGCGTTCCAGCTCAGTCTAGGGTCCTCTAGTTCGTTCTAGTGTGTTCTGGCACTTTCTAGAGCATTCGAGTCAGTTTTGGCTCGATGCCTTAGTGCATTTGGGTGTTGGACCAGTCGTATGGCTCGGTCAATTCGGGGGTTAAGATCTTGAGCCATTCAGGAAACTTGTTGGACAATTTTTCTGACTCCTATTTGCAGGTTGTTGCCCACCCAAATCACCACAATCGTGACATTCTCCCCTACCTAAGTCCCGGATGCCCTCATCGTGGCCTCTCCATGGAACCATCAACAAGGAGCTTCTGAAGTTTGGATGAATCTACTTTCTGGTAGCTCCTTAAATTGCTTCCTTAATTCTTCCGACTCGGGTGGGACCATGGTATGGTGCTAAAGAAGGTGGTTTAGCACCGGATTCCAACTCGATCTTGTAGTCCACCACCCGTCTAGATGGTAATCTCTTGGGTAACTCACGTGGCATGATGTCTTTGAAGTCGTCAATCATCCATTCAATCTCTTTTGGTTTCGACACATCCACAGGGATAGATGTTCCTCTTTCAAAGCAGTTAGGTAAATAGTCTCACCCTGTTTGACACCTTTTTTGAACTTGGATGGCTGATAAAGCTTGCCTATTACTAGGCATTCCTTCTTAGTAACCGTTGAGACCCTGCAAAAGCCTTTATCCTCCAAGATAGCCATAGACCGAAGGAAAGGTATATTCATGACCTTATTGGAGTCAAAGAATACAATGCCTAGCACTATCCTAGAGTAGTCCGTTGGCACGACCAACAAGTCCACTGATCCTTCCTATGTGCTTACGCGTAGTCGTAGCCTTACTTCACAACAGAGTTAGATTTGACCATCCCGACTCTTTTTGTTACCTTGAGACCAAGTCTCTTAGCTTCTTCTACCGAGACAAAGGTGTGCGATGCTCTCGTGTCAACCAAAAGCTTTGGCAAGTTGGTCCCCAACCCGAACTTCCATGAAATGAGACATCTTCTCATGCAGCTATTGGGAACTGGGGACTTGTAAGAAGTTTAAGATATGTAGGGGTTTTGACATTTGTAGAATTCCTATGTGGGCCTTCTCCCGTTCTAGTTCCTTGAGCATGGCATTTAGATCAGCCTATTTAGCATGGCATCTAGTTCCTCCTTTACCTTTGGGTCAGTGGCTCCTGTCTCCCCACCTTTACCTTTGGATTCCTTCGTTTTTGGCTTCATTGAGTCTTAGGTTAAGTGAAGTCAATCAAGGACTCGCCAAGCAACAATGGCTGAAGCTAGATCATGCAATCTATCCATTAAGTTGAAAAGTTACTAAGTAGGGGACATATTTGGGAGCTGAAGCCTTAGGGCCGAGAATTCCCGAATATAGTCCTTAACCGGCCCCGTTCGTGCAGTGCCTCTGAGCTTCGTCCTTGCTTGGAAGCTCTCATCTTTGGATAGAATGGCTTCTTGAGCTCTGATTTAAAGTTGTGCCAAGTGCGAATTGTGATGCCTTGTTTTGTGTCACTTTTCCTCAAATGCCACCAAAGCATAGCATCATTAACCAAGTAGCGAGTAGCGATGCTTACCTTGGCATTTTCATCAACTCCCGTTACCTCAAAGTATTTCTCCATGTCCAAAAAAAAAAGTTGTCAATTTCCTTGGCATCCCCATTGTCGTTATAAGCCTTTTGTCTATGCAAGTCTTGTTCGGCCACCAGCCTTGGTGGTGTCTCGAAGAAAGGTCTCCAAGCAAGTAGCTGATGTTTCATGTATCTCCATCATTTGTGTCTTAAATTTAGCCAGCATTTCCTCCACCGTGTCTTTCTAGGATAGGTCCTCGTGCAGCAGTTAACTAGGCTCATCCTCTGAAGGCATAACATCACTTGTGTCATGCAAAATTACATCTCTTTCCCAAGGACATCGAGATGCTCCAATGCATCCCCCATAGCCATTTCTACCTTCATCAACTGAGCCTCCCATGCCTCCATGGCATCTTGAGACTTTTTCCTTCTTGCCACGAGTGGGGTTCCTACCCTTGGAGGAAGTTACTCACACCTGTCCATTGTAGTTGTGCTGGTGTTCTCCCCCTCCAACATAATATCTTCAAAAATACCCACGAAGACGGTTACTTTTTGTGAAGCTTGGTGAACTTGAGTTTTTCACGAACCAAACCTTGTTCGTCCGACACTTAGAAAGTTCCAACATTCGATGTTAGCTAAATAAGCCTAACCTTGAAGATAAGGAGAAATGAAAACAAACGCTCAAAGAAAACGAGAGAGCACAAAAGAGTTTGGGAGAATGCTTGCTTACTTTGCCCACACTTGGATGGTTACGAATGATGATGCTTGACCAGTTTCCACCTCCTTAACATATAACTGAGAGTATTTTGATCTAATGGTTTATATTATCCCTCTAGAACTCTCTACTATGTACAAGAGTTTCATCAGGTTATTTATAAGTCTCTAGAGTCTTCTAGGAGCTCTAGTTTTGCCCACATTGTTCCATTAGGTTTCGGAATGGTCCGGAGTCATCTAGAGTCATCTGGTGTATTCTAGGTTGGTCTAGGGTCCTCAAGTTAGTGTATTTTGAACCTTCTACAGCATTTGATCCTTTTTTCCTTGGTGTCTTGGTGCATTCAGGCATTCGTGACTTTGGACTAGTCGAGTGGCTAGGTCAATTTCGGTGGTCGGGTCTGAAGCTACTTGGGCAGTTTGTCAGGTGCCTGTCTGTAGGTTGTGGCTCGCCCAAATCATCATGGCTGTGACATTCATTATGGATAAACAGCAATTGCAAGAAGATCTTTAAGCATCAAAGCCAAAATAACAACATTGAAAAGTATGCTAACATTTCAACTGCCTGATTCTAAAACTTTCGTGGTTTGAAAAGTTCATGCACATCTAACAATAGAATTAGAGACTATAATATTTGAGAAGCTCATTTTTATTGTTTGATTAATTGCAGTAACTACAGGGGGATAAAAAAAGTTTCCTGTCCTGCTGGAATTAGACTGAGACTTTTCTCTTGCCATGTATTATTATCTAAATTAGAATTTGAACATTTAGATCTGAATCTTATGATATTTGTCAGAATCTTATGATATTTGTCAATGTGTTTGGTATAGTACCGTAAATTAGTTCACGCGTTCCAATTTGTTGTTCTTCTGAGCACCAATTCTATTTTTGAATTTTGAAGTCAGTTATCAAATGATTCAAACATATGATCTGCCCAAGACAGGTTACAACACTATCCATTAAGTTGAAGTTAACATCCAAGGGAGAAAAATAAATGGGCTATTTTCTTATGTCATACTTATCAACAGACCAATGGCTAACATTAATAAAGTGATTATGATGACAATTGAAGTGGTGGTGGTAGTGGTAAACTGTTGTATACAAGTTTCAGATCAGGATACCAACAAATCAACATCCCAAGGGAAAGAAGCCAGGCTCCTTCAATGACTATGAAGCAGTACCAGGGAAATTTGTCAGATTCACATGTTAACTGCATAAGAGTAATCACTTGTCAATGGTCAGGTAGGGATCATACATTTGCCATTGTACAGAAACTTTGTATGTTTCAGGCTTGAGCTTGTCTGTTCAGTGCATTTAGACCCAAGCTATTTTTTCCTTCATTTAGAGTGGATTTAATTCAAGACTTAAACTGGAGGATATTACTAACTCTTTTGGACTAATGTTCTAGCATGGAAGGAAAATATAGTCGTCCATTAGGATGTCGGCCTGGAATGTCTAACTTATTGTGCCATGTGACAAACTTTTTCCTTGTGTCAAAATTTCAGGTAAATTTCTTTTTGGATAGTGAAAATAAGGAGCATGGTTATATATCTAACATGTACTTTTGGTGAACAACAACGACAGTTTATTTTTTCATTCTTGCATTTGGGCCATTTGATGTTCACTGGTGATTTCGATCTCAATTCTTTTGGGTCAATAATCTTTCTTGTTGATTTTGCAGCACATATTCAGACTTTATTGTAGCTAAAGGAGATGACTGGGAACCGTATGTAGATAAATTCTTTGATCTTCAAGATGATCTATATCATACTAAACTAATAATTCAGTCATTGATAAACATAAGTCCTCTCAAGACATCAGAAACTGAGAATTGTGGAACTACTTCGGTGAAAGCTGCATTAAAAGTAGCACTTGAAAGAAAGAAAGATGCAGCTTCATGGATTAGAAATGCTGTGGCTCTGGATCTTTCCCCATGCTCTATGATCTCCCACAACCCCACTGCTACTCCAACAGAAACTCACCCCATGAAGAAATCAATGACATCAACATCAAGTAGGATCTCCAGACCCAAAGGTGCTTGTGTGATAAAGAGAAACAAAACTAGCGAGGACATGTTCCTTCTGCTGCCATCAGACAAGGATAATCACACGGAATGGAGAAGGGGAGGTAATCTTTCTTCGGCCACTGACCTGGTTTCCTCACTGCAGGATGAATGCAGAAAATTGTTTCTAGGATACGTAGAGAAATATTTAGACGAAGTAGAGAGAAAAATCTCTTCAGTGGATTCCGATGGCCAAATAGCAGGAATAATGTTTAAGGTGAAGAAAGTGAGTGAGTGCTTAGATGTGTTCATTGGCAAGGAGCCTAATTCCACAGGGTATCAGTGGTGTACTAGCTTAGATGAACCCGAAATGGAAGCTTACGGAAGGGTGAGGAACAAAATATATGAAATCTTACTGAATCATGTGGAGAGGACTGCCATGTCTCTGGAAAGTATTAAGGCTTCTTGAATCCAACAAGAACATACAGAAAATGATGACTAAACTAGACAGGAAACCAAGTTTGCAACATTAAAGTCGTTTGTTTGCTGTACAGGTCACTGAATTGTTGGTCCTCAGGTACACTGGGAAATTGTATGTAGTATAGTCTTGTGCCTTTCTGCATGAATTTGGTTGAAGTTTTCTTCCAAATCTACATTTGTTCATTTTGTGGCTGGATTAATAGCCACATTCCTTCTTTTTTTTCCCCCTTCCCTTTTGGGAGGTACATTATCAATCGAAGGAGTAATTTAGGTAGTACAATCATTCAATTCTGATATATTGTACAACTAACCTTCTTACTTAATTTTATTAATTATTGGGTAATTCCTTCATTTAATTTTTTAAAGAAGAAGTAATTTGAGATATATTGTAGAATTTTAAATTGAAATATATTTAGTTTAAAAAGTATTACAAAATATATTTGAGAAATTTAAAATTTAAAATATATTTATTTTTAAAAAGTAAATATTCAACTCTATGCGTAATAACATTTGATTTGGAACCAAGAAACAACTTCATTACCATTCATAAATAAGGAAAAATATGAAGAAATTAAAATTATTTAATCAAGATCAATAAATATTTTATTGGGCCACTCTGTTTGGAAGAATGGCTTGTAAATAAGAGAGATATTGTCGGCGAGGGCTATGCCCAATGAATATCTCCGATTAGTGGACCTGTGCTGTGCTTCACTGAAGTCATTAGTAGAGAATCATTGAACCAAAAACTGGGTAATTAAGTTTGCGGAGGAGAGGAGTATTTCCAAGTAATTCGTAATGACGTCAATGGATTAGGTTGAATCCGATCACTAAAAGATGGGATTAGGGTTGGATTATGGATTGTATAGTTTCAACCCTCAACCCTAATCCGTGAATCAACCCGTATAACCTTTTATTTTTTTATATTACAAATTTTGTATATAACATATTACTTATATGATATATAACAAGACTTAATATAATGTTAATTTATATTAATATATGTTCTTCTATTCATTTTTTATCTAATTTGGTGATCTTTATTTTCTTCTTTTTATAAACTCTGATTTTCGAAATGGTAGTTTTCCTTCTCCATTCCTCTAAATACTAATGGTGAATCAAAACTTCACCTCGTACAGATGCTAAGAGATGGATTTTCTAAATGTTAAGTTTACTCTACGTACGAATAATTTATTAAAAGTAATTTAAATTGAAAGTTTTTTTTTTTTTTTAAGAAATGTCTTTTTAATATTGTGGAGGGTTAATTTGATTAACCCATCAACCCGAAGGGTTTCTAGAGTAAGGCTGGGGTTTGGGATTAGCGTTAAAATTTATTTTTAAGGGTTGGATTATGGATTTAGTCAATATTGAGGGTTATGCCTCAATCGGATTTTGAGAAAGAGTGCCCTTTACCCTACGTATAGAGGTGAAGTTGATATTATATTAACTCTCACAAAGTTTACAATTGAGCTATATCCCTGAAGGACATGATTACACATATTATTAATATTCCCTTCAATTGATAATATTGGTAGTTTTTTGAATTTTTACACGTATTAAAAATACAAAACATAATGCATTACTTTAATCAAAATATAATTTTTTTTTTTTTTAAAAAAAACCCTCTTAGTCAAACTACCTAAGAAATTAAAGCAAAACAAATATATTATTATACTCAATTAAAATTTTAACAACTAAATTATCATTCCTATCGAGAGCCGATGTTAACATCACACAAACCTATAATAATTTTAACACACAAATTCAATTATAGAGAAATAAGTTAGAGAAAATCATTCACTTGATTTCGTTAAAATATAACCTAACTTATGAAAAAGAAATATTGAATTTGATCAAATCTAGTACTTTGCATTATCCCCTTAAAACAGATTTCGCCCTTCCAATAATGCTTAGAGTCTTCATGAACATCTCGTAGTGCTTAGAGTCTTTATAAACATCTGCCTCCCAGCAAATATTGTTTAAGAATTATATAGAGGAATAGAGGATAATTTAAGATAAAATGAAGAATAATGCTTTTGGAGATAATGGACGTTGAAGAAATAGGAATCGGTTTTTGAGAGCTTTTCTTATTTTTTCTGTATCTCAAAATGGCGGATAGAAATCCATATTTATAGAGTTAAAGGAGACTTTTCAATTAAAGTACATAATTCTAAATAGTTTCAATTAAAGTATATGACTCTACTTATTAATAAAAAAATATTATTGACATTTTATTTATTATCAAAAGATGTATATCTTTAATTAAAAGAGATATCTCATTTCATAAATAACTACCTCGAAGCACTAGATAGTTATAATATTAAATTATATAATCTAAATAATAAATAGTTCCTTCATATTGAAGCGTGATGTAATTCAATTTTATAGCTCATTTTAAACTGAAATTCATACCAAAATTTCCCACACTAACGCGAATAGAGTTTAGACTTACCTCCATCAAGGCATTAGTATACTCATATATCTCTAACTTTAAGCGACCCTGTCAGAAAAAAAAAAAAAAAAAAAAAAACTAAAACTTTTAGCAACCTTTTGTATGAAGCAAAAAAAAAAAAAAGTCAGGTAGCTTTAGTGGTGGCCCTGGTGGGTCGGTGACGATTGATCGGAGCATCATATGCTTCACATGAACTTTTCTTACCGTAGTTGTACACGCTAACTAGGACCACAATTTCAGAATTTTGTGCAGCATTCACTTCATGGAAATTTGCTCCCGTTTTCTTTTATAATAAGTATTTAGAAAAAAGAAAAAAAAAATTATGACGAATGAAAATAATGTTTCACTGAAATTAGAAATTCATAAAAATCAATTTTCATGAAATTAATTTAATTGTTTGCCTATTGGTCAAACAGTTTTTGAAACTTTCAATTTAATTGTAAATAGATTTGATAGGCCTGAAATTGATTTTGCATTATTCAATGGATCAGGTTAAAAATGGATTTTGGATCTAACTCAATCCCAAAAGTTAGTAGGGGGAGGGAGGTTGCATAAGTCCATATATATTATAATTTGTCTTTATAAAAGATCGACGTGGGATTCTCAATAGAACATAATTTGCAAAAAGAACAACTTAAAATGAAATTAAAGTTGATTGAGCTCTTGCCTAAGAGAAAAGTGTATTAAAATTTTTCTTGCTCGTGTATGGTATGTATTCTACCGATTTATATACTAGCATGCATGGTAAATGTTGGATGTGATATATAGGATAGGATCGGGGGGCTATGTTGCCCATGATTTCTCTCCAACATGCATTGTAGTATTCATTCATCATGGGATAGTTCATCTGTGGATTACTTTGATGGATCAATAAAAGAAGAATAACGGCTAGTTTGGAAGTTTTTTCGAGGGAAAAGAAGATGAAGCGTTTTGTGAATAATTTATTTGGAAGTTTCGGGAAAGAAAAGAAGATAAGAGACTTTTTTTGATTTAGGAGTAGGAAAGAAGATAAGAGATTGTAATTTTACTGAAATAATCTTTTTTGTTTAAAAATTAAAAATATATAATAATATTAGAGGGATAAAAAAAGTATTTAATACTTTAAAAGGGAAGGATCCCTTCCTTTCTTTTCGAATCATCTCACTTTGGGATAATGCCCTTTCTTTCCTAGGTGAGATCCTCCATCACTTCAAATCATCTCACTTCTCTCCCTTTCTCTTTTAAATAAACTCCCAAACATAAGGAATCTTTCATATATTCTCTCATTTCTCTTCTTTTCTTCTCATTTCTCTCCTCCCAAATTAGCCCTTAGAGCATAATCAAAGTTGATTGAGCTATTGAGTCGGAAGATAACTCCAATACTAAAGTTAGTAAATCCCAAAGATATTGGAGTACTAGATTGCTCATTTGTCATCTTATATATATACCGGCACACAATAATAACCGTTGGGGAGGAGAGGATTATGGGGTTATATTTTTAACCTTCTATCCAATGTAGATTATATTGGGACTTAGGAGCTAATCATGGGTCACTCAATATGGTATGATATCTCCCATCATTGAATCATTTTCCTTGGTTCCTCTCCATTTTAAAAAAGTAAATTTTTACTCAAATGATAAAACAATAATTGAGATGACGAATCTTGATAAATGTCATGAAATTAATTGGATCAAATTAACTTAAATATCGATTTGTACTAATTTTAGATGTGATGGGTCACCCAATTAGGTGGAGGTTAGCCCATGACCCATTGCCCAACAAGATTAATCTTTTAATAAGGGCCATTTCTTACAAATGCACATTTTAAAAGTTATGATAATGATTTATTTTGAAAGTGTATTTATTTGGATGAATAGAGGGTGACATCTATAGTTAATTCTTCCCACTAACATTTTTTTTTTTAACCTTTTATTTTATATTTATTAAATTAACATATTATTGTCAATATCTTTAATGTGTATATAAATAATCAATTTTAAAAATCACTCATAACTTTTCTCTGGTGTTTTTAATTAAAAAAATATTATGCAGCGTGGTGATATACTGTTACTTTTAAAATTATATTCTATTTTATTTTTAGTTTTACAACTTTTGTATATTAATAGAATAATTGAATAAGGATCTAACCTTTGGTCTGTTTTACACTGGGGTCCTTCACTTTTTTTTCTTTTTTTGTTGGGTTTTTCCTCAAACAAATTATCATTGGACAATTTGATCTTTCTAATTATATTTTTTGAAAACACCATGTCAATAACTACCTGACCAAATTAATAGGGGCAAATTAAGTACTATACCATTCAATTGATCGGAAACAGATAGTAATTGAAATCCTATTAAACTAAATTTCGATTTCTAACTTAACAAGAAATTTATTTAACTCAGCAAAATTTCAATTTATATGCTTTTTTTGATAAATTGAATAGTATAGTATTGAATTTGCCCTTGTTAATTTAGTCAAGAGGTCGTTAATTACCTGATCTATTTATATTTATAAAATTTCAATTTATATGCTTTTTTTTTCTTTTTTTGTTGGGTTTTTCCTCAAACAAATTATCATTGGACAACTTGATCTTTCTAATTATATTTTTTGAAAACACCATGTTAATAACTACCTGGCCAAATTAATAGGGGCAAACTAAGTACTATACCATTCAATTGATCGGAAACAGATATTAATTGAAATCCTATTAAGCTAAATTTCGATTTCTAACTTAACAAGAAATTTATTTAGCTCAGCAAAATTTCAATTTATATGCTTTTTTTGATAAATTGAATAGTATAGTATTGAATTTGCCCTTGTTAATTTAGTCAAGAGGTCGTTGACTGAATTTTTCGATAGTTTTTTGAGAAAATAGAATTTGAAGGATCAAGTTATCCAATAGTAATTCCTTCGAGGACCAATGTGACAAAAAAAAAAGATTAAGGTCCAAAACTTAAAACTGATCAAAAGTTAGATCTTTAATACAAAGATAATTAATAATTTTTCAATCATCACGTGGGTTTTATGCTAAGGTAATGCTATAGAGTATATTAGTGCATTCTATACAAAATGCACAATTAAGTCTCTAACGATTAAAATTAATCGTTAACATTTGATTTATTTTTCTTCAATAAAAAATTATTTTTTATAAATATATTTTATATATTATATCCTAAAGGGATAAGTTAAACTTAGAATTGTCAATTGGGACTGACTCAGTCCCACCCCACTCCAATCTCAAGGATCAAAAAATTTAAATTATCGGAATGAGTTTACTCCATTTTCTGAAGGGTCCCTAAAATCCTAACTCAGTCCAACTCCACAAGAGCCAATTATGGAATGGGCTAGCCCTTTTATATAATTTTTTTAAAAAAACTTTTTTTTACTTTTAAAAATATTTTAAATAAAACATGTCAATTTTCACACTACTTAAAAAAATGCAAAAAATAATAAATAAAGTGAAAAGAAAATTAGAGAAAAATACAGGAAATTAAATACAAAAAAATATAAAAATGAAAAACATATTTCAGGATTTAATACTTATTACAGTTCAAAAACAAAAACAAAAAAACTAAACAAACAGTTTCAATAAGAAAAAAAATACTATTATAAACAATAATACTGTTTTCATCTTGGTTAATCATATTCAATAAAAAGAGGGGTCTTTCACACTCCCAAATGAAGTACTTCCAACATTAAGAATTTTTAAATTAGGTTTGAGAGCGAGTAGGTGAGGGGAACCAGATCCCGAATCTACGAGGAAACGGATCCGGAGTCCCAGGATTTAAAAAAAAAATTCTCTCACATAAGGAGGTCGAGAACGATACCTGAAATGATGCAGAGATCTTGTAGAGATCAGTCCTGCAGAATGAATCTGATCGTCTTGATCTACTTGCATAAGATCTTCTAATCTATTCCCTATCTGTCTGGGTGAACAGAAAGGAAAATAGAAGATC
>JAOXNR010053142.1:0-14851 GCA_028571225.1 Parsonsia alboflavescens
TTCGAAAGTATCTGTCAGGTTACCTTTTAGTTCAAATCACAACACAGGACGAGGTACAATTCCAATCCATAAGGCAGTGAACGGGGTCAGGGTGCCCAATATCAAGGGGACAAGGTAGTTAACCTTTTCACTATCAAGTACGAAAGAGAAAACCGTGATTGTTGACTATTTTACTTTACTTTTCTGCTCAATGTTTCCAATTTTCCGTCAAACAAGTAAAACTCACATTCCATACAAAGTGGGAAGAACTCAACCAAAAATACAGGACCTTGGATAGCCAGGCAACAGCTGCTAACCTCCACAGCTGTACAAGGTTATCAGCATCCCAAAGACCCTCGCAGACTAAAACTAGCCTCCTTTTAACCTCTATTAGAGCAGATTGTACATGAGAAAATGTGGACACAACAAAACCTCCACTTATGAGAAAATACGGCATCAGAGTCCCCCGTATTTTTCTACGACAACAACAATAACAATTAAAAGTTGAAAATTAACAAACTGATCCTCAGAAATCATCATATTATGTCTTGGGCCAGTGCCTGACGGAGCTTCCTTTCATTGGACAATCTTACAGCCAACCTATATATATAAGAGAAGATCAATCAACAAAAACCCAATTAATTAATTAATAAGATACCTTGAATTTATAAAGACAAATTATTTAAATTGAAGAGGGATCATGAGAATAATTAATTAAGGTTTTGTACTTTTTGAGGGCTTCCTCATTTGTTTCAACATTCAAAGGTTCAGATAAATTAGTCAGCAAATTCATCCGGGAAACTGGTTTCTTGAGCAAATTCTCGCCAACTTTCACAAGCCCCTCCAAATTTTCCTTGGTTGCGAGATCCACAGAAGCCAGATTCCCAGTTAACGAGTCATCCTGTACATAATAATTAATTATATTATATATAGATTAATTAATTTGTTCAATCAAAAACAGAATATATAGCAACGTCAATTAATTGATTCATATATAAAATTAGAAATAGAAATGTGGCACATATGTTGGTACGTGCCTGTATCCTTAGGTAATTTTCCTCACATTGAATTGCTTCGAAAAAGGTAGCAAGGTGAAAATCAACCATATCAGAACTTGCTTGAGAGAAAACATCGATTATTGGATTTGAACCACAATGTAACAGCCATCGAAGAATACCCCAACTTGCTGCGTCCTTTGCATCATACCTTTTTTCCACCTTTTGAATACCAGTTCCCAAAGATAAAACAAGAAACTTAACCTTTCCATGCTTCGCCTCTTTGACCACTTGGTTAATAGCAACCAATGTCTGAAATTCATTGACTCAATAGTAAATTAGAAATATGGTTGTTGCAATAACATTTAATTATTACTCCCTCCCTCACAAGCATTTTAAAAAAATAATTTAATTTAGTTAATTTTGACATTATAACATGATTTTCTTAATTGAAAAAATTAATTAATTGAGAAAATGAAACATTTAATTTTGATGGAGTACGCACTAAGTTGATGCATTATGTTATATCATACCGGGTTGTTAGCCGCAACGCCTCCATCCGTTAGATGAAACTCTTGCACCCTTCCATCAAAATGGTGTGTTTCAAAGAAATGAGTGGGTAAGTATGTTGGAGCAGCCGAAGTTGCAATGCATATATCCGCTAGTTTGGCATTTAGTGTGGGATTATGCTTCACCTGAAATTAAAAAAATAGCCATTCAGGTCGAGAATTCTTAGTGAAAACGAAGAAATAATGAAGATGAAGAGCTGAAAATAAATAAATAAATAAAACCCAGACCCCATAGGATGAGAAAATAGCTGGTTTCATTATCCCGATGTCAAAAGTGGGTATGACAACGTTAGTCAGTGTCTGATTGAGCTTTGTCTCACCCAACTTCTCTTTGAGCAGATTGTGGAGATATTTCCCGTTGTACTTGGGTCCTAATAGAATATCTCTCAAGATTCTTACAGCTTTACCGATAAAACCCCTGGCCCTTGTAAAGGAATAATAATATTAGTAAAATAATAATAGGGCCTTATAGCTTTACCGATAAAACCCTGGCCCTTGTAAAGGAATAATAATAAGACTAATATATATGCAACGAAATAAATTAATTTGTTCAAATTAGAATGCAGAGTTCCCCATGATCCGACTACTGGGGCAAAATAGTCATTCAAATTTTTTTTTTGTTTCCTTTCTTCTTCTAGGTCTTATTCCGGTTCTCTGCTTCCACCATCGCCTGCAGATGAACTAACCAGGGCGGTGTACGGTTGCGAGGAGTTGATTCTGGTTCTTTCTGCAGTGACTCTCCTCTGGCAGGTTTTATTTACAAGAAGAAATTGACTATAATAGAAGTTTAGTTGAACTTCAACTTCAAGGGAAAGGACCAAAAAGAATCTGAGAATGAGAACAAGAGAGACTCCATTGACCGGGAAACCATTAAGGATGAAGAAACAAACAACAGAGACTCTATCAACAGAAAATCACTGTCTTCATTGATTATGATAACAGAAGGGACCGAGACAAACAAAACCCCTCCCAAGAACACAGATCACAGACGCAAAAACCGCACCACGTCATCCCACAAAATTCCATCACAGCTCGTCAAAAAAATCCTAAAGCCAACTTGAAAACAAGGAGAGGAGACATATATAATATATAAAAAGTGGGAAAAAACTCGTACTCAGCAATCATCAATGGAGCAAATTGCACACAATGGCCAGCTATTAGAAAAAGCATTGTTCTTGAGATACAGGAATTAGTGAAAGTGAAAAAGCATAAACAACCATTCGAGGAAACAAAGTCGGAGTCCAAATTCAAATCAAGAAAATAAACTCATCCTTACATCAAAACCCAGCGTAATATCAGGAGAAAGATGAAGCTTTATGCAAAAATGACCTCTCAAACCATTAAAATTGAACAAGATAAACAGAGCCCACTCCAAAATGACTGGAAATTTCGACAATCTGCTTTAGAAACCCACACAACAAAATATGACAACCTCGAAAGAAAACAGAAAAAGGAACCCAAATTGCACAAATTCAGAAAATCATCACTGGAATACCATAGGCATTGAGATCAGTCTGCTATCCTCCTCCAAAGGAAAAGCTCCCGTTGACCGATTTTTTTTTTTTTTTTTTTTTTCAAAATGTTTCGCACACGCTTACGCCGCACAAAAAGACATCGTTTTCTGTTTTGACAAAACAAAAAGAAAAAAAAAAATAGAGAAGTTCCAGATTGTTCTTCAATATATATATATATGAGTAACAATTTTAAATGGTGAAATTAGATTACTTTGGCTGCGGAAAAATCTTGGGAGCCTCAGTAAGGTAGAAGTTCTTGATTTCCTTGGCAGCATACAAGGGACGACCACCGTTCTCTGGGTTGGGTGCGGCTAGCATTGCGGTTACCAGGCCGCCGGTACTTGTTCCGGCAATCACATCAAAATAGTCGGCGAGACATGCATCTTCTCCGTCCAATTTCTGCACCAAAGAGAAAAAACAAAACCAATATATATTTAAATGAGAATGAAATAACAACACTAACATTATAATTTCAACCCATCTCTATTTGTTAAATTTTTAAAACAGATTATGAAGTGAATATTTATGTAAATATATGAGAAGGAAAAAGACAATTTTTCGAACCTGAAGTTCGGCCTCCAAGAATCCTAGGATGATACTGGGAATAATACCTCTTATCCCTCCACCATCAATGCTAAGAATGGAGGTGGAGTTTCCACGAGCTGGAGGCTTCTTGTCTTCCATTAATGAAGAGTTCGAATGAATTCACGCAAATTAATAAAAGCGAAGATTACGAGAAACTTGAACCAACAAAAGTCAAAACTCACTTGGCGTTCTACGCGCAAATGGGTTCGGCTTCCAAATATATAAGAAGTTTAGTTATTAACTTTAGCTTGAGAAGGAAGGAAATATCCAAATACCGCCAATCGTAGAATATCCAAATGCCCCCAATCGTAGAAAGAAAATACAACTTCAGAGGCCCCCAGGGCATGGCACGACAGTAGTGATGTGGGGCAAAATCTTGTCAAGAACATTATTCTGAGTTAACAGTCTACTTGTTATAACTTTCTCGTTCTATTCTTTACCTCTACCTCGTTCTATTCTCTAACTCTACCTCCGGTGAGTTTTTAAAAATGAAATATTATCATTGTAATATTGCAATGAGCTTAAATTCTGATCCAATGCACTAACTTAATGAATTGTTAAAATTTTTAGAAAAATATTATCAATATAATATTGCGATTGTAGTAATCTTTAATGGATGATATATTTGTCTTAAAAAGGAATATATTAATGTATGAATTTCATTTTAATTTTTAAAACATATTTTTAAAATTGTTATCATTAGATTTATTAGGAACGAATGTTGAATGTTTGAAACTATGAAGTTGAAATTAAAATTCTTCTTGGAAAAAAAAATGTAAATCTATTATCCATGTTCATTCTATGAATACTTATAATTTTTTTTTGTTATTATTTTTTTTATGATACAGTGGAAGATTTGCATAATTATTTTGAAAAACATAATTGAAACGATTTTTTTTAGACAGTCAAAGATGAAGAAGAAAATCAAAAGATAGTTTTCCTATAATTTATGTGATTGTAGGACGAGTCAAAAACGTTTTTATTCATAGATTTTTATTAAATTTATATGAGACTGTGCATGAAAGAGATTTATGAAAAAGTTATAAATAATATTAATATGTATCTTTTCAAGTAACTTTTATTTTTTATTTAATAGTATAGTTTTTTTACGCTCAAATTGTATTAAAGACTTCATGACAATCAAAAATCATTCGGGCTTCAACATTGAATACTCAAAAGAAAAGATGGGATTGATGCTTCATTTGCAAACTTACCAATGAAGAGCCCTTTCAATTTGGCAGATTAGGCAATGAAGAAAATCACTTTCAAATATTTTCAAATACGTAAGAAGAGAGCACAACAATACTTGCTTTTTAAAATAATAAAAATATTTTCTTATTGACCATACAGATCTCTTTAAATTTAAATTCCTATTTCATGAATGTAAAAGTAAATAAAATACTGTTCAGGGAAAAATTAAATTTAATAATATAAAAAAAATCAATTTGAAGAATTAAACAAAATATATAAATCGGATATATTTTTTTATTAAAATTTACTAGTATTTAATAGATTTAATTTTTTTTCAATGTAAATTTGATTTTGATAAATATTTTTCATGTAAAAAGGAATACAGAGTTGTGAAAAGAATGCATGGTTAGTTGTTAAGAAAAAATAAATTCTTATATAAAAAATTATTTTTTAAAATATTTTTTATAAACTAAATATGAAAGGATAAATTAAACCCTAAAGATAGTTGATTAAATTTTAATTAATTATTTTTAAAAAATAAGATAATTAACCTTTAACTTTGACCGTTAGAGATTTAACTAGAACATTTATTAGTGTGTGCTCCGTAATACACACTAACATTTCTCTCTCTATATATATATATAGTCAAAATTGTCGTTTCATATGGAGGTAGAGGGCGAGGAGGTATTGAACCCTCTCACGGTACTTAATTAGCAAGAATACATACATACTCAATTCCGAATTTACATTAATGCATTTCCTATGCCGAAGATTGTGTTTAAAGTCAAAGTATCCCCAACCAAATCGAATAAGTGACGTGATTAATCTAATTTTATTAATGCCTCAGAAAAAGTGATGTGATTAATCTAATTTTATTAATCCCCATATTTGACTCTCAATTTCTTCTTCTTCTTTTGTTTTTTTTTTTAAAATTATATTTTCTTCTCCTCTTGATTTGAGAGTTATAGTTATATTTTGAATCCTCTTTTATCAACCAATTACCTTTTCAAAAGACACACCATTTTGTCAAAATAATTTTCAAATGTACATTTCACTCATTAAGCAGCCCACAAACTAAGAGAATTAGTGAAAAGGATTATGTCTATGTAGCAAGCTCAGTCCAAGGGAAGGTAAGATTACAATTAGTTGGGCTAGTGGTTCGCACAACACAGGACAGGGTATAATTCCAATCCATAAGGCAGTGAAGGGAGGGGACAAGGTATTTACGTTTTCACTATCAAGCACGAAAGAAAAAACCGTGTTAGTTAACTGTTTTACCTTACTTTTCTGGTCATTGTTTCCAATTTTCCGTCAAATAAGTAAAGCTCATATTCCAGAAAAAGTGAGAAGAACTCAACCAAAAATGAGAGAAAATAAGGCTACAGGACCTTGGATAGCCAGGCAACAGCTGCTAATCTCCACCGGATGCAATAGAAGGCACATTTCCACAAGCTGAAGGTTATCAGCATCAGGAGACTTCCAATGACCATTGTAGACTAAAACTACCCTCTTTTTAACTTCTATTAGAGCAGATTATAGAGATTAAACTACCCAAACAGTGGTTTACTTGGGCTCTCCGGTTAATACAATCTCTTCTGTCAAACTATATAATAAGTTCTAAGTTAAAACCCTGTTGCAAAGGAAATCGATAGATATAGAAAGAAGCGCAGTCTTGTGGTACCCATTAAACTGTATACGAACCCTCTGTTTCTAAGTGGTACCATTAGAACTAAATACCTGTGGCAAAATAAAATGTTTGACACACTGGTCCTAGGATCACTTGCCCAACTACACAATAAAGCTTTTAGCTGATCAAGATTGGATTAGGGAAAAAGCTATTGTCATTTCAGCATACTGACATTTTAACTCCTCAAATGAATTACATTAGAATAATGAAATCCATTCCAGTGATCCTCATGGAAGGTAGCCCCTCCGATGCTTATATGCAAATAAAAGAGATTGAGAAAGCTAAAAGCTTGCAAGTTCAGCAGAATAGACTGGAACACTCAAAATTATCGCACAGGTCAAGTGATTAGCAATAAAAAAAAGGTAACGTACAGCTATGAGGCATATCTATAACTTTGGCCGTGACACCAAGAAAATCGCTCCCAGAGTATCTCTGAATGACATACAAAAAGTAAAAAGTTTGTTACATGATTGAAAACTAAAATAAGTAAATTTACAAAGTAAATGCATGTCTACAAACTCGAGGGAAAAAGCCCCTTCAAGATTTGCAATCTGCAGATCAATCAAAAAGAATAAGTCTCACCAAATTCATTTCGATCATTGGCACCTCAGTACTCTTCCTGTTCATCACAAAAAGCCATGGGATATAAAATTTCTCCTTTCCAACTTGAAATGATCTGCATCGGACTTCCAATATAAGTAAATATTTCCCATTTTTGTTTGACATATAATTAAAGATGCAAATGCCTAAAATGACAACTCAAGATCTAGAGACAGACTACAACAGTTAGCACCTAGCAGAAGGACTTGATAGCACATTCTCCTCTGTCTTAGTTATAGGGTCTTGCAGCAGACTTGTGCTTTTGACACAGAGGGAAATCCGTCATATACCACCTTCTTGCCTCCTCTGTTAATGGTATAGCAGTGCGTAAATCCGTCATATACCACCTTGTTGTCATACTGCCATGGTTGCCCTAGCAGTAGGTGTACGGCATCCATAGGCACCACATCACAATAAATCACACAAGTATACTGTGGCCCAATCGAGAATTCTATCCTGCATCTCTGATCTACCCGCACTTCTATTTCTTTGTTCAACCAGCCGAGTTTGTAGGGCTCAGTATGTGGCTCTGTCTTCAAATTTAGTTTCTAAACAGCTTCCTGTGAAATTACGTTTTCACAACTTTCCGTGTCTATGATTACTTTGCAGACTTTCCCTCCAATGGTACAACGGATACTGAAAATATTCCGACGTCGCCAATCCTCATCAGCCTGCGGAGCTAAACAAATTGAACGTAAAACCAAGCTTTCTCCTCTTACATCCTCGGGTGCCACGACGTACTCTTCCCCTTCTGCCATCTCAGCATCTTTGAACTGTCCGACATACTCATTTGCGATTCCTTCCTGGATCAAGAATTGCAACTTTAGCCGGGGACATTCATAAGCATAATGACCCTTCTGTTGGCACCGGTAGCAGATGGTATTTGCTTTGTTAATCGGTGGACGGGTCTACTGCAGCCCTGGTCCCTGGCTCGATTGCCCCGATCCCTGGCTCAACTGCCCTGAACTTCGTCCCTGTTGAGTAGGCGGATTGAAAACCTTTGACAAAGAAGATGATGCTGGGCTGTTTGCCGTCAGATTCCTCGGAGGAGTAGGGTATCCTCTGTCGAATGTTACTCCCCTGCTGCTAGCTCACGTCAAGCTCTCTTCCACCACTCTCGCCTTTATCTGTACATCCGTAACGTTACTAAAAGAATGCACTTGCAGGGCATCCTGGATGGCTGGTCGGAGGCCATGTAAATAGCGGGCTACAAGTTGCTCCTATGTCTCATGGAGTTGATTTTGTGTTACCAGCCGGTAAAATTCCAACGTATATTCTTCTACGCTTTTCGTCTCTCGTGTCAGACTTTGTAAATTTCGAAACAAGGTCTGACGATAATTGATTGGTAAAAACTCCTACAGCACCTCTCTCTTCAGTTCGTTCCAATCGTCCAAAACAGACATCCCATCCAAATATTGCTGATACCGAAAAGACTACCACCATGCTGCGGCTCTGTCTTTGAATCTGATTGCGACCAGCCCTACCTTCTTATCCTCGGGGACTTCTCTCAACGAAAACAATTCATCCACAGTGCTCAACCAATCTAAAAATTCTTCCGGCGCCAAACTCCCAGTAAACTAGGGAATCTCAAGTTTAAATCCTGAATCCCATCGTGGCACATGGTTGACCCTAGACGCCGCCCCTAGATTTCCATGACCACCTCTCCCTATGCTGCCGCCGCCGCTGGCCCTCCGGTGGGTTGCTCAGTGTTCTGCTCTGCTGGTGGATTCGCGACTGTCATCCGCTGCAGCATCTGATGAAAAGTTCGCATCTGCTGGTCCTGTCGATCCTGACGCTCAATAAGTCGCTGCATCTCCCGTTCGAGTTCTACTCGGCTGCTGCGCAATTCTTCCAAAATCGCGGCTATGGTTGGATCAACTCCTGACATCGTAGATCTTGGCTCTGATACCAATTGACGCAAAACGAAAATTATGGTGGGAAAATTAGAACTTTAATCGCAATCAACTTCACTTGAAAGTCTTATTACAGAAAAGGGCGAATTAAGAATAAAACGACAATATTCTTGAGATACTATGAGACTCGAAATTTTATTGAACGAAAACTCAAAACCTTCAAAACATCAAAATCTGCCATCAATCAAACGAAAAAGGCAATAAATAAACCCTAAACCCAAAGTAGGAAAAAATTATGAAAAGACCCCAAAAGTTTCTAAAAATTACAGAAAACTGAAAAAGGCCCAAAAGTCCATCAAGATGGCCTCGAATGGCCAAAAAATGGCCTTGGTCTTGGCATAGCAATGAGTTTTGCTCACTTGACCATCTTGGCTAGACCCGTCAAATTTGAGCCCATTCTAACACAACCCACAACTTTTTAGTTTTTCCGATTCGGCCACAAATTTTTTCCGATCAACTTCGATTGCCTTGAATCTTCTCCTGCAGCCTCTTGGACCTGGGTGGGCCCTCCTGAATATCTTCATGGACCAGCTCTGAGTCAATTTTCTACTTTTATTGTCCCAAAATATTTTACGATCTGTAATTATGGAATCTCTATCCATGTGATTTTCAAAACAACATATCATTAGTTAGATGCAAAAAACACCTTTAATTTGTTTACTCCCAAAATCAAAATCACCTTTTGACATTTAATCATTTGAGTATTTCATCAAACACTTTCTTACCGTTGAATACATCTCCAATATCCCAATACCTAACTAAATTAGTTATTCTTCTTATTCTCCTGATATGATTGATGAGGGTAGATATATCCTTGACTTCAGAATTTCTCCAAATAGCACATTCTGTAGTGATGGTTGCTTTTCTAGATTTTCTTGGACTCTTTAGTGAGGTGGAGGCATTCATCATGAAAAGAAAAATTTCACGGGATGGGGAAGTGCTAAGAGCACTATTAAATGGGTACAGGATACATTAAGATATGCATGAGAGTAAAAAAATCATTGACCTGTTTTGTGATTTAGAACCTCTTAATGCAAAAAATTATTTTTTCTCTCAAAATAGTATGCACATAGGAAAAAGGAAATTAGAAAAATAAAATCCATAATGAATTACAACATGACATCCCATTTTACATATCAGATTTTTATTTCAAACCGAAGACAATGGGATTTTGATACTGCTTTTTTCTACGATGACAACAACAACAAAAATTAAAAGTTAAAAATTAACAAACTGATCCTCGGAAATCAACATATTATGTCTTAGGCCCCTACCTGACGGAGCTTCCTCTCATCTGACAATCTTACAGCCAACCTATATATATAAGAGAAGATAAATCAATAAAAACTGGTTAATTAATTAATTAGATATCTTGAATTTCTAAAGAAAAATTATTTAAATTGAAGAGGGTTCATGTGAAAAATGAATTAAGGTTTTGTACCCTTCCAGGACTTTCTAATTTGTTCCAACATTCAAAGGTTCAGATAAATCACTCCGAAAGTTTATTCGGGAAACTGGTTTCTTGAAAAGATGAGATTTTAAATTAATTCAAAATTTTAGGTTGAAGAAAAGTTGGTTTCAAAAAAATTCTTATCAAAATTCACAAAACACAATTAACATTTTTCTAGATTGAAATTATTTAATCATTTTCTTAACCTCCATCTTAATGTGAAATGAGATCAATATATTATAATCCCGTTATTACTATTTATAAATCATTTGAGCTAGTTTTTTTTGTCATTAAATATAAGTAATTTATTATTAATTTATTATTTATTTTATGATGTTACCGTTGTCTCAATTATTAATTTTATTAGAATCATAAATAGGTATATTTTTAAAAAATAAATATTATTTTTATTTTAATAAAATAATGATTAATAATATATAAAGACCGGAAAAGAAATACCAGTCACAGTATAACCATCACCTAACTAGAGAATTCGAACTTTGTGTCAATCCACGATCAGTCCTACTTGCCTGCTATCCTCTGTGTCGCAACTCTAACTCTACGTCGAATGAGTGGGGGTTGCCCTAGTGGCAAACCCGCTTGATATTTGCTGCGGAAGATCTCAGGTTCGAGCTTTGCAGTCTACCCCCTTCCTCGAAAAAAAAAAAAAAACTCTAACTCTACGTCGGCATTGGAAGGCGACAGAGATGGGAGGAAGTAAAATCCACCTCAAAGGTAAGTCGGCGATACCTGTCACGTTCAGCCACCGCCACATCTTTACATCTAACCCACACGCATTTTATTGATGCGCCCCCGTTGTCTTCCTGAACTAAGAAGCATGGAGATCGCCATTATGATGTCAAGACAGGCGGCATATACATCATCTCCCTGATGTCACACCCTGCGTAAGACCCATCACGTTTGCCAACATGCACCATTGAATATCCATACCAATGTATGCATTTGCCACCTCCTGCCAGCGTCCCTTTCATAATTCTCGCCTAAACCCACCTAAAGGATGGAATATCCATACCAATGTATGCATTTGCCACCTCCTGCCAGCGTCCCTTTCATAATTCTCGCCTAAACCCACCTAAAGGATGGACACGGCCTGCCTCCTGCTGCCTCTCTATATATAATTCACAACCCCTTACCCATCTTCCGATCAAAAGAAGCAAACACAGATCAGAAATCCGCAGTTCCTTTAGAATAATTTGCATTCTCGGATTGCTTTTTTTGTGAAGATGGAAGCCATTAGAAATGTGCCTCATGTAATTGTTCTGCCATACCCAAGCCAAAGGCCACATTAACCCACTTCTTCGATTTGCTAAACGGCTAGCTTCCAAGGATGTTAAGGCCACCATAGCCACCACCAGCTATACCGTCAAGTCTATCCACGTGGCGAACGTTGCGATTTACGGATAGCCGGAATGGTCCAAACTACCAATTCTCGGCCACCCACAAGGCGGAGAGTCTCATGTGCACTGCACGTAAGGGATAAGATCGTCATTCCACCATGAAACGACGTCGTTTTGAAGTTAGGTTAAAAAAAAAAACCATTGTTGCAGCCAGACTGCCGGCGAACACCTGCCAAATAATGATGTCAAGAAACCCAGTGCTCCTCAGATGATTCCCGGCAATGTTTCTGAAATTCTTCACATCAACTACAACAATATGTTTTTCCAATGTGAGCTTCAAAGTCAAAGTATGCATCTTATATCTAGCTATAGTTGAACCTAATTCTCCTATTTCTATGGATTTGTACTGCAAGGAAAGAGATGCCGAAGGAAGGAAGAAAAATTCAGCCCGAGAGACGTCAATTCAAGTGAGTTTATACTGAGGAACAATGCCTTATAATGTTTTTTCCGCGGCCAAGTCATCATCAATAACCAAACAAAGGTTTGCATCAACTTCCCCAAAGGAATTTTCAACCCAGATTACAAGAATTTGAACAAATTAGTTATAGTTAGAAACCTTGAGAAAGATCAAACTATTGAATTAGCAGATAGAATAATTCTACAAATAATTGATACGGCCAAGACAAGAGACCGTTACCTGCTTTCTTGAATGCTGCGGATCCGGACGGAATTTTGCCCGAGGGTGGAGCTGATGTTGTTGGCCGGGTTTATTTTTCCTTCGGTGGTTGCCGGTGGTCTGGCAGCAACAGGGGTTTTTTTTTTTATTTTTTTTATTTTTATTAAACCAGCGTCAAAACGGCGTCGTTTCATGGTGGAATAACTATTTTACCCCTAAAGTGCAGTGCATGTGACACTTTCCGCCATGTAGGTGGCCGGAAATTGATGGTTTGGACAATTCCGGCTACGTGTAAAAACGTGAAGGACCGTTATGACTAAAAAAATGCTTAATTGACCGAATTGTTTTTTGATCTAAACTTGTGGAACCAAATCGACTAAAAACCTTTTTATTTTTCAGTATTGTATCATTTTTAACGATGGAGACTTTGCAAACTCAAGTAGTCCAAGAAAAGTATTAACGGTAACTTTGACTAACTGAGCAAGTTGTCTGTTTAGTCTAACTAGTTCATTTCCAGTTTATTTTGTTTTGATGTTATATTGTTTTGAAGGTCTGGTGCTTGACAAAACAGACATGAGAAATGTGGATATGTTTATTTTCATTTCAAGCCCAAGGAAATGGGATTTCGATGCTGTATTTTTCAACGACACGACAATAACAGAAATAATTAAAAGGTGAAAATTTACAAACTGATCCTCGAAAATCATCATATTATGTTTGTAGGCCCCTCTCTGAGGGAGCTTCCTCTCATCGGATAATTTTTCAGCTAACCTATAAATAGAAGAGAAGATCAATCCACAAAAAATCAGTTAATTAATTAGATATGAATTTCTAAAGAAAAATTATTTAAATTGAAGAGGGATTTTTGTACTTTTTCAGGGCATCCTCATTTGTTCCAACATTTAAAGGTTCATATAAACCACTCAGCAAGTTCGGTTGGAAAACCGATTTCTTGAGCAAATTCTCGCCAACTTTCCCAAGCCCCTCCAAATTTTCCTTGGTTGCGAGATCCTCAGTTAACGAGTCATCCTATACATAAAAATTTATTATATTATATATAGATTAATTAATTTGTAAAATCAAAAATTAGAATATATAGCAACATTAATTAATTGATTCATATATAAAATTAGAAATAGAAATGTGGCATAGTACGTACTTGGATCATTAGGTAATTTTCCACACACAGATTTGCTTGGAAAAGGGCAGCAAGGTGTCCATCAACCATACGAGAACTTGCTTCAAAGAAAACATCGATTATTAGGTTTGAACCACCATGTAACAGCCATCGACGAATACTCCAGAACTTCTTGGAAGTTTAAAGGAAGTTGTGGAGGAACCTCTAGAGGAGGAAGTTATGGAGGAAGAATACGTGATTGCACAAGTGAAGAATGATTGGAAGGAGTTTCTGAAAAAACATAAAATGGGACCTTCTCCTAGAAAATCAAAAAGATATCCATTCGAGGAAGAGAGGAAGTATGATTCCGTCTGTGCTTTATGTCTAACCAACTACAATTCAAAAAACTTCCTGCCACATTGTGGTATGTTAGCTTGGCACCACTTCTGTCTGACAAAAAACTTGAAAGATGAAAGAGCATGCATCCATTTCTGTTTGCATGCTCTTTCACTTAATGATGTTGATCATTAGTTATCTTTTCTAGTCTTGTTACCCACCAAACACCTTAGATTGCAATACTTTTCTAGTTTGTTGCAGACAAAACACTTTGCTTTAACGATATCATCTGTCTGGGAATATCTCTTTCTTAGACTGCCTAGCTTCTTTTGTAAGAAATTATGGAGGAAACTTAGAATTTTAAGAATAAATTTCTTCATAAAATTTTAATTATTTTTGAAAATAAAACATTCAATTGCAAAAGATTCAAAATAAAGACATGAACATTTATTTCAGGAAGGAGGAAGTAACTCGGATATTTATTTTCAAATTATTTTAAAATTTTAAATTAATTTATTTCAAACTTTATATTTTGACAATTAAATTATTTTTTTCCTCTTGACCTTTCTAAATTTTTCATATTAATCACATTTCTTGTCTAGTTCTTGATATCACATGTATTATTTATAGACATTGAATACACGAAAATAAATAAATAAATATACACCAGTTCTTAAAAGGTTTACATAACTTCAAAAAAAAAAACAATTAATTTTGAAATATTTAAGAATTGAACCTATTATCAGAAAAAGAAAAAATATATTAGGTTTTTATTTTTTATTTTTTATTATTATATAGTTAAATGAACTATTGAACAAGAAACCAAGTTACAAAAAATTGAAAAAAGGGTTAAAAATGAGAAAATTAAAAAAAAAAAAACA
>JAOXNR010053143.1:0-14849 GCA_028571225.1 Parsonsia alboflavescens
TCCAAGAGATCTCATGTGAAGTCAAGAGGGAAAAAGAACATGATGAAGAGGATTTGAAAGAAAAGAGGGAAGAGTCTTATAAAAGCAAAGAAGAGATCTCAATCGAGAGAGAAAAAGAAAATGAGAGTGAGCAAGAAAAAGAACATGAGAGTAAAGAAAACGAGAGCTCACATGAAAAGGAAAGAGAAAATGAGAGTGCTATAGTGAGGAAGAAAGAGAATTATATTCCTACTTCTAACATTGACCATTCCTTTTCTAGTGTTTCCTCGTCTAGGTTGCAAGATAAAGGAAGACAAGGATAACAAGATGATGAGTGCTATGTTAAAATGGTACATTCTTATATCTCTCTTGGTGATAAAATGTCGAAATTTTAGCATGATTGTGGAAATGTTTATGATTTTCATAAACAAGGTGCTATTGTGCAAATTCCTGAGCATGATGATTTCTTAACAAGAGAAAGCATTCCTTTTCTCTCTTTGAACTTAGTGACAGCTTTTATGGGTTTGGAATTTGTGAAAGAATATGCTTGTGACTATGAGTTTGATGATTCAAGACAAGTCATACATGGTGGAGTTTATAAGCATGTTTATTCTTTCTTTGGTGAAAATGCTATATTCATGCCTATGGATTCTATGTGTGAATTGTTGACAAATGATTGACATTGGAATCACTTGGAGCCACATTCTTATCAATTGAGTTACTTACTTGACTTGTTTGAGCATGTCTTTGGTAGAAACTTGGATGGAATTTTGAACTTTGTCTTAGACCATTGATTATTGCGGATCTTTGATGTTACACTTCGTGGTATATCTTTGTGGTCTAATGTGCATACTCAAGGTGGATTCTAAATTCTTGATGATTTGTTTGAGATGCACTTCATTGTGATTCCTAAGAAGAGAAAGCTTGTGCTTTTTGAGAATCAATCTTTGTTGCGAAATTGTGATGAAACATGCCTTGTTGAGGAGTTTATTTTCGTTGAAGTTGCAAAGCTTCTTGATCTTGATAACAACATGAATGGTAGGATTTTATCTCTTCTTATGATTCTTAGATTCGAAGCTTATGATGTTCATGGTAATCTGCTTAGAATTGGTGATGGAGATCAAGGAGCATACATGGCATGGGATAATTCATGGAAGATCTCATATGAAGATTCTTATGGAAGAAAGGAGGTTAGGTACAATTGCTTGCATTTCAAATACAATTTTGGAGGATTAAGAATGAAGAAAGACTCTTTGGGGATTGAAGATGATATTAACACTGATTATTAGTTCTTGTACAAAGATCAATATTTCGATGAGGTACTCGATCTTTCCCAAGCTCTTCATCTATCTTTGAATAGACCTACATTTGAAAATATTGTTGATTACCTCCTAGGTCCCTCCGATGCCTCTGGAAAGGAGATAGCCGTGGATGGGAAAACACTGCCGAGCTCATTGAAAGCTCCAAGAGAAGATGATGAAGAAGACTAAATTGTAATAGAATAGAATCTTTCGTAGTCTTTCTTCTTCATGGTTTGTAATATTGAACACTCAGCTTTTTGAGCTCATATCTCTACTCTTTGTACTAAAACTTCTTCTTTTTTGTGAATCAAAAATTTCCCAACGTGGCTTTGCTGCTGCTAGTTTAGAACTTCCATAATAATCTAAACTGGCTTTGAAACTTAAGTAAATAAGAAGAGATCAGATCTCAATAAGCTCTGCTAAAACTTATCTTAACCTCTGAAGTTGATTTGCACAGACAGATATTGAAGAGGTCTCTAAGGTTTCATTGCTACTCAGCGAGCACCTTCCAAATAAGGTCCCGAGCTGGATAACGAGCTTGCAAGGTCTGTGATGTGGAGATCGAACAAGACGAACCAAATCGGGATGGAGATATGCATGTACATTCAGACTAAACACAAGTTGAATCGGTTCAGAATAGTTTGCATCAGCAGGCTACACCAATCAGTCCCATGCCAAGGAGTCCGAATAGGTCCATGCGTTTGCAGGGAAAACAGGCCTCACCTAGACCTGCTGTCTCAGAATGGGCTGAAATTTAGCAGGCCACTTGGAAACGGCCTTACGGTCAAGGCACACTGCTATGCTATGTGTTGTAGGGTTTTTGTGCCATCCGGGCTTATCTTCATGAAGTTTTGGGCCATTCTTTGTTTTTTAGTTAGGGTCCATTATTATTGTTTTTAGGGTTTACTAAAACTGGTTTCTGATGTAAGTTTTTGGTTAGTCAATTATCATTATTTCGAGGAACGAATTTCCTCTTCTTTTTGTACTTTTTGGTTTGAATTGCAATTCTACCATGCTGAATCGTGAGTGATCACGCAAAACATCCCATTCTTGTTTTCTTGTCAGAGTTTTCAATTCCTACTTGAGCAAATCTGTTTCTACTCGAACAGGTTGTTCAGGAGTGTTCCAGAAAATTGAAATCGTCCAGCATCAAATTGGTATCAGAGCCAAGATTTTGAAAGTTTGAGTCAGAATGGAGCGAAACAACGAGGAACCATCTTTTCTTGATGTGGTAATAACACAACAGCAGATGACAGAGGTGTTGCAGTCCATGTTGGCACGATTGGGTGTACAAAATCGTGCCCCACCTCGACAAGAACTTGGAGTTTTCGAGGGTCAGGGAGAGAGAGAAGTCAAAAATTTTGATGAGCAGCCGATGCAGAGAGCGCAGCCGCACGATAGAGATATTGTTCCACCTAGGAACTTCGATAGCCACAGTTTCATAAGGCAAATTCGAACAAATGGAAGGCTGGATTTTAGGTAGAAATTTGGGAATTCAAAATTGGAATGAATCCGGATGAATACATTGACTGGACTCTTCCAGTTGATGATGTGTTTCGCTTGAAGGAAGTCATTTAGACAAAGAGGCGCCGCTTGTCACAATTCATTTCAGAGATAGGGCTGCAGCTTAGTGGCATGCACAGCAGTACAGAAGGTATATGGATGGAAGGCAGCCAATTATGTCATGGCCAGCCTCGAAGCAGGAGATGTGATGTGAATTCTTGAATTATTTCTAGAACTTCAACATCCATCTATCCAAATCCAAGGTCACTCATAATCTGGAAATTTGCCCAAGACTTCAACAAGAGATTCAAGCTATTGACTAATGACCATGATTGTCTTCCAATATGATCTATTAGTTTGAATTTCTTCAACCCAAATCAATTACCCCAGCCAAGTATTGATAAACCCTAAAGTTTTACTAAGAACATAGAAGAGCCTTAGTGAACTCTCGGTCAAGGAACCATTTGAATCCATTTGGATTTCAATCAAATTTCTGAAAAGTGTTTGTCAAGTTAATTGTTCTAATGCAATACAAATAATGGACAATTTATAGGCTCAGCCCCAAACATGATTAGGGACCTAATTAGGCCTCTTAAGCTAGCTTAGAACATAAAGATAGCAGTTAACAAAAAGTGAAAAAGTCCAACTAAGTCAAGATAACTAAGGCTGTAAAACAGAGGACCAAAAACTGAATTTTCTGGGCAAAATTTGTGTCTGCTGTCCAAGGCTGTTCAGCCTGACTTCCAATGCTTCAAATGGCTTGTTTCCTTGCTTGTTCACTCCTCCTTGACGTCCTCTATCATTCACATGTTGAGCTCTTTCCTTGGTTCAACCTCCATTGACGGTTATACTTCAAACAATGTTGTAAAATCTAGCAAACTCTCAACACATTTGCTAAAAGATTTAGCCTTGTTCATTCAATTTCCAACCTTGCAATGTCTTCTAATCCCCTATATATGCCTTCATACTTGAATACATTACAAGATTCTTCAACTTGCCAATCATCTTCAAGCATAACTTCTTCAATCGTGTCAAGAACTTCAAGTCGTTCTTCAAGGTCTAGCTTCAATACCAACCTTGCTACTTTCATCCTCAAACTTACAAGCTTATACTTGAAATATCGATCTTTATATGCATGAATCACTTCTTCATCTTATAAATCTTCATTCCATTCATTAAATCACCCTTTGAAGCTCCATCTTCTTTAGAATTGAACTTGAATCTTCTCATCTCCTCATTTGGTAGCTTCCATAAGTTCTCCCATCTCTTTATAGCTCCTTGATACTCGTCAATGTGAATAGAGAATTTCTACCACTGAATCAAAAGCAAGCATTATATGCAAAGCTGTATGTGTTGATGCAAGGTATTCGCACCATTGAGAAGTATACAATTGAGTTCTATCGATTAGTGGCCAGAAACCGGTTAGTAGAGGTAGAGCCAAGGTTAGTAGCTATGTACTTGAAATGATTGAGAATGCCCATACAGGATGCTTTATCTGTTCATAGCATAAATAGTGTGGGAGAAGCGCACATGAAGGTGCAGGAGGTTGAGAAGAGCTTAATGCGAAACCAAGGGCTTCAGAGTAGAGGAAAATTTATACTAGGAAAAGTTTCAGGCCAAAATTTAGGCAGTAGGGTTGTGCCTCCAGCAGGGAAGCAACCAAATGTTGCTTTGAGTCCCAACGGAAAACAGGTAATAATCGAACCAATATTCTTTGTCACAGGTGTTAGAACTTAGGGCATTAGGCCAATGAGTGCCTTAAGGCCCGAGCTCAACTTTACATGGATGAGTATATGGATGGGGAACATGCTGAGGAGTTCCCAGAGAATGTGGAGTTTGAGGATGATATCTGTGTGGTTAACCCTGATTATATCCAGGGTGATAGTCTAGTAAGGCGCAGGATGTGTTTGGTGCCTCGGATAAGTGAGGATTCGCATCGGCATGACATTTTTATGACCAAGTGCCTTGTGGTAGGGAAAACTTGTAGAGTGATCATCGACTCCGGTAATTCGAAGAATGTGATTGTTGAAGAAGTTGTGAATAAATTGGGATTAGTAAAAAAACCCAACCCTCACCCCTAGAAGCTCAATTGGGTTCATAGAGATGCTGATATTCAGGTTAGCAGGCCCTACAAGGTGCATCTATCCTTTGGTTAACAATATGAGACGAAGGCAGTGGCTGATGTGGTCCCTATAGATGCAACGCACATCATTTTGGGGCATCCATGGCAGTTTGATAATTGGGCAGTGTACAACGGGTACACTCATATGTATATGTTGTGGTTAGAGGGGAGAAAAGTGATCTTGAAACCACTTCAAGAAGCCGCAGGACAAAAGGCAGTGATTTGTATGCCAAGCAGAGAGTTTGAGGAGAACCTAGATGGAGAGGATGTCTATTTTGCCTTGGTGAACACCTCTAAGAGTTTCTGCCAGGATGGGGAAGAAAAGCAAAAAGTTCTAGCATAATTACTTATAGGTTTCAGGAGGTGATTCCGAGTGACTTGCCACCCGGATTGCCACCGATGAGAGACATTCAACATATTATTGATCTGATTCTGGGCTCAGTGTTGCTGAATAAGGCACACTACAGGATGACTCCACAATAACATGATGAGCGGAAACGGCAGGTCTGGGAACTTCTGGACAAGGGATTCGTCTGAGATAGCATTAGCCCATGTGCGGTGCCAGCGCTACTAGTACCAAAGAAGGATGGGTCCTGGAGAATGTGTGTGGACAGTTGTGCCATCAATAGGAATACGATCTAGTGTCGGTTGCCCATGCCGAGACTTGATGATATACTTGATCAGTTGACCAGAGCATCGGTATTCACGAAGATTGATTTGAAGAGTAGGTCCCATTAGATTCGGATGTTGTCGGGTGACCAGTGGAAGATAGCCTTCAAAACGAAGGAGGAGCTATACGAATGGTTGATGCCGCCATTCGGATTGTCAAATGCACCAAGTACTTTCGTGTCAGTAATGCATCAAGTTTTGAGACCTTTTCTTAGTACTTTTGTTATGGTGTACTTTGATGATATTCTGACATAAAGTAAATCTGTTGCTAAGCATGTTGGGCATGTTTAGCAAGTTCTTACTGTTTTGCATAAATGTAAATTTTTTGCTAACCCAGGAAAATGCGTTTGGATGGTTAAGAGACTTATGATTCTGGGGCATGTATTGACCGGAGATGGGATTTTGCCGGATGATGGAAAAGTGCAACCTATTGTGAACTGGCCATCGCCTTCAACTATGAAAGAGTTGAGGTCTTTCTTAGGCCTTGCGGGATTCTATAGGTGATTTGTTAGAAGTTACAACGAGATAGCTGCACCTTCGACTGAGCTACTGAAACAAGACAGATTCAAATGGACAGAAATAGCACAGGAGGCTTTCGAAATTTTGATGCTCCTTTGTTAGTATTGCTGAATTTTGACAGGGTCTTTGAGGTTGATTGTGATGCTTCAAAGATGGGTATTGGAGCTATTCTGAGTTAGGAGGGGAAGCCAATTGCGTACTACAATGAGAAACTGGGTGGAGCAAAATTAACTTACTTAGTTTATGATCTTGAGCTGTATGCCATTATGAAGTCTTTGTAGCATTGGCGACATTACCTGATACAGAGGGAATTTGTGTTGTTTCCTGAGCATCAGGCACTGAAATATCAGCAAGGGCAGCACAAGCTGGGCACCAGGCATGCAAAATGGGTTAGCACTTTACTTAATACAGTTTTAACATTCGGCATAAGTCTAGTACCCTAAACAAGAAAGCCGATGCCTTGAGTAGAAAGAGTATGCTAATTTCTGCAATGCAAGTGTACACTCTGGGCTTTGAGAGTGTGAAGGAGGATGTCCGAGCAAATGCTCATTTTGGAAGTATTGTAGCCGAAGTTGAGGGTGGAAGCCGAACTGATTCCATCCTCATGATGGGTTTCTGTTCAAAGGTAATTGTTTGTGCATTCCAGATACTTCTCTACGCATGTTGATTGTACAGGAATTGCACGACCAGGGCCATTTCGGCAAGGACAAAACTGCTTGGTTAGTGCATAAAAGGTTTTATTGGCTAGGACTTGATAGAGATGTCAAAACATACGTGAAGCGGTGTCGTTTCTGTCAAGAGGCAAAGGGGACAGATACAAACTCGGGATTATACATTCCATTGCCGATACCAGATGAATCGTGGAGAGAGGTCTCCATGGACTGTGGTAGGTTTGCCACAGACAACAAAGGGAATGGATTCAATAATGGTGATTGTTGATCGGTTTAGCAAGATGAATTGCTTCCTTCTGTCTAAGATGACATTTGATGCATCTAAGGTGGCTAATCTCTACTTTTCTGGGCTGGTTCGGCATTATGGGTTGCCATCATCGATTGTTTCAGACAGGGACAAGTTTATGGGTCATTTTTTGCAAGAATTGTGGAAGAAACATGGCATGAAACTGAAGTTCAGCAGCCCATATAATCCCCAAACTAATGGGCCAACCAAGGTTGTCAACCTTCGGAATTTATTACGAGCAAACGTTCATGAATTCAGAAGTTGGGATCTTTGCTTGTCGAAAATTCAATTTGAATTCAACTAGTCGGTGAATCGATCTGCAGGGTTTGCACCATTCCAAGTGTTGTATGGGTTCTTGCTGAGAGGTCCACTTGATCTTCTTCCGATCGAAGCATCAGAGAAGCCAAGCAAGAAGGTGGATGAACTTGTGGCCGATTTACGTGCCCTACATGTAGTTGTTAAAGCTAACCTTGAGTAGAGTTACACCAAGTACAAGGCGAGAGCTGATCATAGACAATGCTAGCAATCATTTGAAGTTGGTGATCTGGTATGGGTCTATGTGCCACAGGAGCGATATCCTCAAGGAGCTTACACCAAGCTCAAATCGAAGAAAATTGGTCCTTGTCAGGTGTTGGAAAAATTTGGCCACAACACCTACAGGATTGAATTGCCTAACGATGTGTTTATCTCTGATGACTTTAATGTTCGGCATCTAACCCCTTATACAGGTGAGAATTCCAGCTTGAGGATAAGTTTTCAAAGGATGGGGAGAGTGATGAGGACATCGAACAAGATGAATAGAACCGGGATGGAGATGTGCATGTAGATTCAGTCCAGACACAGGTTGAGTCAGTTCAGAACAGTTTGCATCAGCAAGCTACAACAATCAGTCCCACGCCAAGGAGTCCGTGCAAGTCCAAGCGCCTGCAGGGAAAACGGGCCTGACCCGGACCTACTATCTCAGAATGGGCTGAAATTTGGCAGCCCACTTGGAAACGGCCCAACGGTTAAGGCACACTGCTATACTGTGTACTGTAAAGTTTTTGGGCCATCCGAGCTTGTCTTCATGGAGTTTTGGCCCGTTTTCTGTTTTTTAGTTAGGGTGTTTTCGCAACTTCCCATTATTATTGTTTTTTAGGGTTTATTAAAACTGGTTTCTGATGTACGTTTTTTGTTAGTCATTTATTATTATTTCGAGGAACGAATTTCCTTTTCTTTTCTGACTTTTTGGTTTGAATTGCAATTCAACGTGCTAAATCGTGAGTGATCACTCAAAACATCCCATTCTTGTTTTCTTATCAGAGTTTTCAATTCTTACTTGAGCAAATCTGTTTCTACTCGAACAAGTTGTTCAGGAGTGTTGCAGACAATTGAAATTGTGTTGCATCAATATGGAAAGGATTAAAAAACCTTAAACATAGAACTTCTTTAGATGGCAAACATTCCAAGGTCTTCGGAGTTTTCTTCCTTTCAGATTAGCGAGCTTATAGTTTTTTAATTTGTGAACATCTTGGATTATGTAAGGTCCTTCCCAACTTTCTTGTAGCTTTGTCAATTCTCCTTGCTTTCCAACATCTGACCTCTACAGGACCATTTCTCGAACTGTGAAATGCTTTTCTTTCACCTTCTTGTTGAAAAAAATTTGTGACTTGCTTTTTATATCTGCTAACAGCTTCCATAGCTTTACATCTAACTTCTTCAAGGAGGCCAAGGTCTACCCTTCTCTCCACCTCATTAAAACTGAATCATATTCAATCAATCTCAAGGACTTCATTCAGACCTCAACTGGCATTACAGCTTCTATACCAAAATGGTGTTTCTCCAATAGCTTTCCTAGGTGTGGTTCTGTGTGCCCATAGGATGTTTGGAATTTCTTCTGGCCAGGAAGGTTTTTGACATTCCTTCTCAAGCTCGGTAAGTCTTTTCTTGTGGCCCTCCAGAATAGTTCTATTTGTGACCTCAACCAGTTCCTTCTCTTGGGGATAAGCTACAAAGGTCAACCTCTGTTCTATATTCAAATTTTCATAGAAAGTCTTGAATGGGTCTTTTATAAATTGCCTTCCATCGTTTAAGATGATAGCTCTAGGAACCCCGAACTTGCATACAATGTTTCTCCTCGCGAAGGACTATACCTTTGGCATGGAGATTATTCCCATTGTTTCTACTTCAACCCATCTAGTGAAGTATTCTATAGCAACAATTAAGAATTGAACATCCCCCACTCCTTTTGGGAAAATGGTTCTAACAATTAAGAATTGAACATACCCCAGATGTCAAATGGCACTGACACACTGATGGAGATATATTTTTTTGGCGGTACATACGACTTATTTCCAAGCCGTTGGTAGTTCGTGCACTTTAGTATGATGTTTTCAATGTCTGAAACCATCGAAGGCCTATAATACCCTATCGTTAGTATTTTTTTGTGACAATTTTTGCTCCTATGTGTGATCCACATATTCCACTATGCACCTATTCAATGACATATTCTCCTTCTCACTTGCTCAAGCATTTAAGTAATGGCCTTGTATATGACCTTACGTACACCTTGTCATCTCCTATGAGGACATAAGGGTTCTCATTTCCATATTCGGTGAGTTTCTTTATCATCTCATGGAAGGTCTCCATCTTTAAGTAATTTGAAGACTAGGTATCTCTGGTCTACCTGATCTTCTATAACCAAGTTCTCTTCTTGATTTATGCTAGAAGAGTATAACTGTTCCACCAGTAGCTTGACTTTTGTCCCCATGAGCTCTGGGTAGACTTTAGATAGTGTATCGGCTTTTGAATTTTGGTGTATAGGTATTTGCTCAATAAGGAAATACTTAAGTTTCGATGTTATATCTCTTACTTGTTTGAGATATTTACTCCTCCCTAGCTTCGTATTCTCCAGCGGCCTGGCTGGCTATAACTTGTGAATCATTTTTGCACTTTTAGAGCTCTTAAAATCCTTAGTCCTGCTAAGAGAACATTATATTCCGAGTCATTATTCGGGGTTGGGAAGTTGTACTTCACAGAGTAAGGGATTATCACTCCCTCAGGGCTGATAAGTACAATTTTCACACCTGAATTTTCCTTTTAAGTGGAGCCATCTATGTACATGGTCTAGATATTAATTTCACAAGTGCTTGTGAGCCCTAGTGGAACTCTTGTGCATTCTTTTACAAAGTCTGAGAGAGCTTGAGCTTCTAAGGCTTTCCTTGGCTCAAATTCAATTTGATATCCCAAGAGCTAGAGTAACCACTTCATCGTCCTGTCCAATAGATTGGGTTTCGCTAGAGCTTGTTTTAGTGGAAGATTAGTTAATAATCTTATTGGGTAAGCTTCAAAATAGGGCTTAAGCTACCTTAAAGTAATAACAATCAAGTATAGGAAGTTTTCGAGGTCTGAATATCTAATTTCAGGGCCTCAGAGCAAACATCGTACATAATATATTAGAAATTGTAAACCAGACCTTTCTACTAGCAGCACCGAGTTGATTGCATTCTCTGTTGCAGTTAAGTACATCAAAATTCCTTCTAATGACCTCGGGGAGACAAGATGTAGGGACTTCCGCAAACAGTCTTACAGTTTATCGAAAGCTGTTTGGCAATCTTCATTCCACTGGAAATCTTTTGGCTTCTTTAGGACGTCGTAAAACTTCTCTCCTTTGTCGACCATCTTGCTGATGAAGCTTCCTAATGCTGCCAATTTCCTCGTTAAACTCTGGACCTCTTTAATGTTTTGGGAGGTTCCATGTTTGGGACTGCTTTTATTTTGTCGGGCTCGGCATCAATGCCCCTATCTTATATCATGAAACCTAAGAACTTTCCTGTTGAAACTCCAAAGGTGCATTTTTAAGGATTGAGTTTCATATGCCCAACTTTCAAGGTCTGGAAAGTCTCCTTGATATCTTCGATCAAGTCCTTTGAAGTCTTGGACTTGATTACAATGTCATCCACGTAGACCTCAATGTTCCTCCTAAGCTAGTTCTTGAAGAACTTGGGCATGGCCCGATGGAATTTTACCCTCTCATTCTTTAAGCTAAAGGGCATCTTGGTGTAGCAATAGGTCCGCACCTTAGTAATGAACGAGGTCTTCTCCATGTTTTCCAGCTCCATTGGGATTTTATAATACCCCTTGTGAGCGTCCAGGAAACATAGCCATTCATAGACAGCTGTTGAATCTACCATTTGATCGATGCTCGGGAGTGTGTGTGAATAATTCTGGTAATATTTATTTAGTGTGGTGAAATCCACACACATTCTCCACTTGGCACCCTTCTTCAGCATGTCCACTGGATTGGCAAGCCATTTCAGATAGATGACCTCTTTCAAAATCCCAGCTTTGAGAAGTGCTTGGACTTCTCGAGCTATGACTTCATTTATTTAGTCGAGGTTGGCATCACTGCCCCACTCTGATATAATGAAACTTAATGACTTTCCTACTGAAACTCTAAAGGTGCATTTTCAGGATTGAGTTTCATATGTGCAGCTGGCAAGGTCTGGAAAGTCTCCCTGATATCTTCGTTGAAGTCTTGGACTTGATTACAATGTCATCCACGTAGACCTCAATGTTCCGCTCGAGCTAGTCCTATAAGACCTTGTGCATGGCCTATTGGAATTCTTCCCTCACATTCTTTAAGCTAAGGGGCATCCTAGTGTAGCAGTAGGTCCCAACCTTAGTAATGAACGAGGTCTTCTCCTCGTCCTCCAGCACCATGGGGATTTGATAATACCCCTTGTTGGCCTCCAAGAAACATAGCCATTGATAGCCAGCTGTTGACTCTACCATTTAATCAATGCTCGGGAGTGTGTATGAATCCTTCTAGCAATACTTATTCAGTGTGATGAAATCCACACACATTCTCCACATGCCTTCCTTCTTCAACACGACCACTGGATTGGCAAGCCATTCCAGATACACGACCTGTTTGAAAATCCCAACCTTGGGAAGAGCTTGGACTTCTTGAGCTATGACTTCATTTCATTCTAAAGCAAAGATTCTATTCTTTTGCTTCACAAGTTTGAGTCCTGGTCTAAGCTTGACCTCATGCTCCGCTATCTTTCTGTCAATTCCTTCGAGGTCGGTTGGCCTCCAGGCAAAAATTTTCAACCATTCTTGGACGGAGTCAACAAGCTTCCCCTTAATCTTGGAAGGCCAAAGTTCACCTATCTTTATCCCTTTCTCAAGGAACTTTAAGTTGAGAAAAACATTTTCTCCTTTACTGGCAGCCTAGATTCTGAATTCATCATTCCCCTTGGGAAGGTCGATGAAACCTTCATATTCGGGCATCATTGAGATTTCTGTATTGCCTTCAGCGAGGTGGCATTCTGCAGCCAACCATTTGTCTCCTTCTAGGATTACCCAGGTTTCTCCGACCTAGATCCTCATGCAGTAGCTCAGCAAGGAGATCCCCACTTTTAGGTCCATAACCTTTTTCCTTCCCAGGACTGCATTATAAGTTCTAGATGCATCAACCATCAGCCAATCCATGACCTCTGTGACCCCCCCCCCCCCCCCGTCCACATAGACCTCAAATGGAACCCGTAGGATCCCCTCTACATAGGGCGTGCTGCCATTAAAGCTAGTTAAGGTAGTGTCAAACTTTATCAACGAGCTTTTACCTATCCCCAGTCGGTTGAATGCCTTTTTGTACAAGACAATCACTGCACTTCCAGTGTCAACTAGTATCTTGCGTACTCAGAAGTCTCCAATCTGGAATGACACCGTTAGCGATTTTGAATCTTCTCCTCGAGCTCACTTCGACCTCATTTCAATGGCATTTATCCCCTCCCATCAACCAGAGGTTGCTAGTTGTGTGCAGCTACTAGAGGTGGATTTGTGGGACCTATGTTCCGAGCTAGGCATTCTTGTAGATGGCCCCCTTTTACCAGCCTCTCAATCTCTCACTTGAGGTTAAAACAGTCCTCTGTGAGGTGGCCATGGTCCTCATGGTAGTGGCAGAATTTTCTCTTGTCTCTCTTGGCTAGATAAGTTTTGAGAGGTCTTGGAGGCTTCAGAAAATACTTCGTTTCCATGACCACCAGTATTTCTACCAGCGAAGTCATTAAAGGGGTTGTTACTAGGTCTAAAATGGTCTTCCTCTTCTTGTCTAAGGATCCTCCTTTCGAATGATTATCCTTCCTATCCCGCTTCAATGATTGTGGGCTTTTTGGTCACCCTTTATTCTCTTTCTTAGTGTCTAAGGCAAATCTAGGAATCTTCGTTTGGCCTGCCATTTCTATAGCCTTTATTAACTTCACTTGCTCCTTGATGGTCTTGACTAGCTCTTCTGCTAGTCTAAGAGCTATATACCCCCCTTGCAGTCCTTGCTTGAAGGCATTAATGTAGATTGCATTGTTCTTTTGCTCAATTTCTACTGCCTCGTCCTTAAAATGACTAGAATAACTTCTGGTGCTTTCACCAAACTTCTACTTGATATTGAACAGATCATTGATGTCTTTTTCACACCTTTTGTTCCTCCGATAATTCTTCAGAAACAGCTCCTTCAATTGAGCCCAATATGAGAAACTTACCTTTGGAATTCCTTTGAACCAGTACTGTGCTTTCTTGTTTAGCATGGACTAGAAAGCTCGGCATTTAACATAATCAGGATTATTCTTTCCTGTCCACATTGCTCTCCATCTCTTGATTTCCATTTTTCTCCTCATTTGCTGCGAGAGTCCCTCTACTCAATGGATTTAGCGCTACCCCTCGAGCATCGTTGCCTGTCCGTTCGATCAAGCTACGTTAATGGGGTATCCTTCCTCCAGGAGGACTTCTTTGCGAGCTCCCTTGCTCGTCAGGACTAGTCTCTTGTCGTTGATCTTGTGAAATGGCAGCTTGGTTGAGCCAGTCTCTTAGGTCATAACCCCTTCCATTGCTCAGGGTTGCTCTTATGTCAATCGCAAGTCAGACTCTTTTGTCCTGTGACCTTTCTTGTGCTCGACCTATCTCCCAACCGTCCACGTTGGGTTGGATCACTGTTTTTCTAGTGTTCTTGTGTCAAAATTTCAGGTTTTTGAAGGCCTAAAGTTGAAAGAAGACGAGGACAGGAAGATGATAAGTGAGATGTTAAAGTGGTACACTCTTATCTCAACACTTGGTGATAGAATGTTGAAACTTAAGCATGAAAACATGATTTCTATGATTAAGTATAATTGTGGAAATGCTTATGATGTTCATAACCAAGGTGCTATAGTGAAATTTCTTGAACATGATGATTTCTTATTTAGAGAAAGCATGTCTCATACATCCTTGAGTTTAATGACAGCTTTTATGGATTTTGAGTTTGTGAAGGAATCACTTGTGAAAGAATATACTTGTGACTATGTGTTTGTTTTGTCAAGACGAGTTATACATGATGAAGTTTATAAGCATAATTATACCTTGTTTGGTGGAAATGTCCATGCCTAAGGATTCTAAGAGGGAATTGTTGATACTCGATATTTATGAGAACAACTTGGAATCACATTGGTTGGAATTGGGATACTTGAATGTTTTGTTTAAGAATGGTTTTGGAATATACATGAATGAAATGTCAAAGTTTGTTCTATGTGATCGAGTATTGTGGATCCTTGATGTTACCATTCTTGGAAACCATTTATATCTTTGTTGTCTAATGTGTATAATCATTGTTGATTCTAAATTTATCTTGTTTCAGATGCACTTCAAGGTGATTCACATGAGGGGAAAACTTTTGCTTGTTGAGATTCTTAGATTCAAAGCTTATGACCCATGATGTCATGCTTAGAAGATGTTCTTCTTTTGTGCTTAATTGTTCCAAACAAGAAGAATCCTTTGAGTTGTTGAATCTT
>JAOXNR010053145.1:0-14848 GCA_028571225.1 Parsonsia alboflavescens
ATGTGACCTTTTTAAGTCAATATGTGGTGGATAAATTGGAGCTTAAATGTGAGAGCCATCCACAACCTTATGTGTTAAAAGGATTCATGAAGGTGAAGAGGTTATGGTGGACAGGCGAGTCACAATACCCTTTTCCTGATTGAAGTATAAGGATGAAGTGCTTTGTGACATGATTCCTATGCAAGAAACTCATTTGTTGCTAGGGAAACCTTGGCTTGAAAGGGGTGCTACATATGATGATTGCAAGCACAAATACACTTTCAAGAAAGATAGAAGAAGAGTCAATTTGAATCCATTGACCCCATAAGAAATAAAAAAATGATCTATTTTTGATAAAGAAAATGATGGAAGAGTTCTGTGCCAAGAAAGAAGAGTCTCCAATTGAGATGAAGAATGAGAGTGAGGATGAGAGAGAAAAAGAACAAGAGAGAATAGAAGAAGGAGAGCCTGAGAATGAAAAAGATTTTGAGGGCCAAGGAATGAGATTGTAATTGAAAAAGAAATGAGTGTCATTGAAAGAAAAGATTTGAGCGAAGAAAATGAAAATTCATATGAAAAAGAAAGAGAGAATAAGAGTGCTTTAGTGAGGAACAAAGAGATTTATATTCCTACTACTGACATTGACCATTCTTTTTCTTTCCTTGTCTGGGTTGCAAGACTTTGAAGGCATAATCAAGTTGAATGAAGTCAAGGACAACTTGTTGATGAGTGAGATGTTAAAGTGGTACACTCTTATCTCTACCCTTGGTAATAGATTGTTGAATTGTGAGCATGAAAACATGTATTCTATGATTAAGTATGATTGTAGAAATGCTTATGATGTTCATAAGCGACATGCTATTGCTGATAGAGAAAATGATGGTAGGTATTTTCTTGATTATGATTCTAGAAATGAGATTCATGCATGTAGAAGTAAGTTCTATATCTCTAAGAGCCTTTTGAATGAAATGCTAGACCTTAAGCTCGTTAGTGAATCATTTGTGGATGAGCATGCTTGTGATTATGGGCTTAATGTCTCTAGACAAGTTATATATGGTGAATTCTATGAGCATATTGATTCTTTGACTGGAGAAAATGCTTTGTTTATGCCTATGAATTCTATATATGACTTGTTGGCTATTTTGTTTCATAGAACCAACTTGGAGAAATTCTCTTGTGAATTAGGGGAAGGATCATTCACAATACTGTTCAAAACTGTTTTTCAAAACATTTTAATAAAATACCTTCAAAATAAAACAAAACTTACAAATATTAAAGAAGGCTTTTGAATGCTTCAACTTCAAAAATATTTCATTCCAATTTCGTGCAAGGAAAGAGAGTACAAAGTTTGGGAATACTTAGAAATTTTAGAAGTGAAAAGTGCGGTGAATGATTCGTGCTCCTTTAGAACACAAGTGAATTAGAAATTATAAAATCTAAGAAAATTAGTTCAAAAGTAAGAATTGAAAATGGTCAAGAAATTGATACAATTGAAGAAGTTTCAGATGCAGTAAGTAGACTTTTATTTGCAATAACTGAGCATTTTGTTGGTGACCCATTAGCATTTTAGGATAAAAGCAGTGAAATTCTAACAAATTTGACTTGTCCTAATTGCATGATTTTAGATGGTATAAAGATATGTTTTTAACAAAAGTAATGCTTAGAAATGATTGGCATTAGGCTTTTTGGAAAGAAAGATTTGTGTCAGGTTTACCTCCTTTATTTGCATATAAGGTTAGACAAAAATTGAAACAAGATTTTAATAATAATAATATACCTTATGATTTGAAAGAAAAATTTCAAAATAAAAGTGTACTTCAAAAAGCCTACTTACTACATTTGAAACTTCTTCAGTTGTAGTAATTTCTTGACCATTTTCAATTTTTACTTTTGAACTAATTTTTTTAGATTTTATAATTTCTAATTTACTTGTGTGTGAGATAAGTAATTTTCATACCAACATCTTAAAGTTCCAGTAAATCCTACAATTAACATCCATGCTATATTTTCTTCATCTTTACTAGTATTAGATGCTTTGTAAGCAGTACATGCCATAGACATTTCTTGATGCAAATTAATAATTTGGTGCTTTGCAAATCTTTCTAAATTCCTTTCAGTTATATCATGTCTTGAAGAAGTGGATCCTGCTGTTAGATGTCTTTCTTCAAATTGAATATTTTTAAAAGAAGGTTTTTTTATAATAATTTTTCATGTGATAATAGGGTTTTTCTTTTCCTAATTTTCTAATTGATTCTTTTTCAGAGTTAATTGTTTAGATTTTAGTTCCACTGCTACTAGCTTTCATTTTTTGTCCAAAATCTATTTTTACAAATCTTATATTAATATTGTTTAATAGGCTTATATCTTCTTAAGAGAATTTAAATTCTTCACCAAATATTATGTTAGCATCTTCAAATTCTAAAGGTTTAATAATAGGATTTCTATCCAAAGATTCTGTTATAGGATTATAAGCTTTTAATTTCAATTCTCTATTAGTTTTTTCACTATTTATTCTTGTAACTTCATCTACTACTTTTATTAATATTTGATTAGTGTAATTGTTTTGTTCAATACTTTGTTAATGTCTTTTACTTTAACATCTATGTTTTCTACTTTACCATCTAATTTAAATGGTGAGGCTATTACAGTTTGATATTTTTGAATTATTTGAATTTCTTCTACAGGTGGCATAACAGATTCTTTTACTTCACCTTGATTGGTATACCATTTCTGGGCTATAACATTAACAGATCCTGGTAAATCTAATCTTCTTGTTCAATGTAACCAATCAAAGAAATCTAAATGTTATTTTATAATTTTCATGACTTTATAATATCTTTCTTTTAGTTCAATAGTCCTTTTTCTGGGACTATGCTAAAGAACCAATTTCTATTAATCTTATTTTCTTTTTCTATAAAACAATTTTCTTAATAAAGGTTTGTCTAGTTCAAAATCTTTCTCTTGACAAATTACTAATTGGTCATCTACTTGTTCAATTTTCAAGATCTAGTAATTTTTAACAGTGACCCATTGAAAACTAGAACTTTTTATGAACACATGGAGCATAATCGAAATGAAAAAGGCTTTGGCTTCTCTAGAGTTAGAATCATTAAATTACTAGATCTTGAAACTTGGAATACTTTATCTATTCACTCGCTTATCCAATTTGCAGTACCATTTAGACCCTCTTCTCATAATTGTATGGATTATTTGGATGCTTGGAACAATTTTTTGTTTTGGGAGAAAATACTCACACTTGGTTTGTTAAGTATGACTGAAATGAGATAAGCAAGTTTCCAAGATGGTTTTTCTACTGGTGGAAACAATTTGGAGCAACCACTGACATCCTATGTGAAAAGTAAAAGATGGAATTTGGAGAATTTGTCAAAGAAGAAGCAATTGCAAATCAACTTGAACATATGAAGAGTTGCAGATTCTTTTTCAAAAAGAAAATCAATTTTATAATTGGTTGGAGCTTCAAAACAAAAATTATTGAAATGGTTCGATATTTGTTCAGAGAAATCAAAATTAGAGATTGGACCCCTAAAGAAAGTCCAAAAGACAAGAAAGAAGAAGCATCATCGACTAGTTCTTCCTGAAGAAAAAGCATAAAACAAATTCAAGAGGAATGGGCAAAATTATATTCTGATTTGAAGGATGATGAAGATGACCCAGATCAATTTGCAATCTCCCAATACAAAGCACAAGAAGACGTTGATGATGGAATTGCAGCTCTATTCTAGCTCCATTCACCATAGGGGAAGAAGACGAAACTTGGAACACAACTGATAATAAATTTCAGCATTTGAAGAAATTTTGATTGACAAGACCTCACTTATAAGCACATGGAATTACAAGAATTCAAGGAATTTTAGTTGAAGAAAGAAATGGAAGCACTAAGGATGAAAAGGACAAAAAGATAAGAAGCATTTGAAGAATTGAAGTATCAAGATAAGAGTTGACCTCATTTTGCCAACTTGTGACAGATGGCACAAATAATTGAAGAATGGAAGACAGCTTTATAAAAGTTGTTTGTTTTATTTGCAGTAATTGTATTTTACTTTTCAGAAGTGAAAAGTGCGATGAATCAATTGTGTCTTGCATCTTACAGGTTAACCTATTTATAAAGATTTCTGACGGGCTTCAAAATAATTCTTTTGAGTACGGAACAGTACATTCAAATAAATCTTTCTACTTTCTGAAAAGTAAAATAAAATTATTGCAAATATAACAAACAACTATAAGAAGCTGTCTACCATTCTTCAATTATTTGTGCCAGGTGTCACGAGTTGGCAGAATGAGGTCAACTCTTATCTTGATACTTCCAATTCTTCAAATGCTTTTTATCCTTTTCTCCTTTTCATCCTTAGTGCTTCCATTTCTTTCTTCAACCGAAATTCCTTGAATTCTTGTAATTCCATGTGCTTATAAGTGAGGTCTCGTCAATCAAAATTTTTTCAAATGTTGAAATTCTTTTATTAGTTGTGTTCCAAGTTTTGTCTTCTTCTTCTCTGTGCAAATTTCATCAAATTCTTCGTCATTAGTAGAGTGAGGTAGCTTAATCAATTGGTGATAATGAATCCTTATGATTCTTTTCTCGGTCAAATTGTTCTCCTTGAATAAGAGTGCGAATGGGTGCAGAAACTACTTTCAAATAATCCATCAAAGATTGATCTTCCTTGAGGACGTCAAAAAATGGTGTAACTAATCTTCTGTAATGAGGAATGAATACCTTGACCTTTTTATCACAGTAAACCAAATTATCACACCACATGTCGATTGGGTGATCAACATTGCTGCTCTATAAAATTCTAATTGTTCTGCAATGGAATGAATTTGTTCCGGAAATATATGAGTATTTCCTTGAGTTTCTTCAAAAACTATTTTTTTGTAACTTTTATGTTCTATTAACATGACGGTCCTTGTATCTTCGGGATATGAGGAAATTTAACTTGGTGGGGTAGAAAAGATTTTAATGTTCACATATCCATGAGTATCCCATCCTTTGTGCATACCTTCATGAATAATCCAATCAACTACTTGATGTCTCGTAATTTTTTCAAATTTCTATTTTTGAACAACAAGTCTAGAAATCATATCGTAATTTAAGAGCTTTGAGACAGATAAGGTTAATCCATCAAACGTTTGGTTTGTCCCGTACTTCAAATGTATGCAAAGCTTTATTACTGAATATCCTGAACTCTTGAGTCTGGTTCTCCGATGAAGGTAAAAATTCTGAATGTGGCTCCAATTAAAGGTGATGCTTCCAAGATGACAAATTCTCTAAATAATCTTTGAATAGCTATCTGTGCATCCTGTTTTGTTTGTAACAAATAGCCATAAATCACCTCCTTTACTTCATACAACTTAGCTGGAAATTTCCGCCAATCCTTTTCTTTATGATCTTCTTCCTGTCTGACAAATTGGACTATTTCTTTCTTTTCAATTTCTTCAGTCTTCAATAGTTCTAAAGAAGAGGTGAGGTAAACCAAGTGTCCTGCTAAGGCTTTTAGGATGCTACGAAATTGTTGTTTTGATTTCAAATTCCAAACATTGTCAATTAAACATTGATGATCTGGGTTCAAGTCAAATTCAGTTTTGAAAGAGAGGTTAGAATTTTTCGAATAGGTTTTGAGGCGATAAGGGCCAAAGGCTATTTCCTTCTGAGATGCTTCAACTGCCATTTTGAATGTTCATGCAAAGATCAAATAATGACAATTGGATCTTAATTGCCTAAAAGTGATCCATTTTATATTTACAAATCTACTTGTTGACTCCAGCAGTGAAGAGGTATCAACTTTAGTGTTGAATCCTGAAAATTTTACAAATAAAATAACTATTTGTTTAAAAGAAAAAATCATATGTGGTTCAGGGATAGAGTTATTGAGACATGAAAGTTTTTTGACGAGTTGTTTCAAATGCTGAGTAGTTTGGGTCTATTTAGAACCCCAAGCAATTAGATTCTTTTTAAGGGGATCATAAAGTGGTTTACAAATGAATTTCAAATTGGGAATGTAATCTGCCAAATAATTTATATATCCTAAAAATTGTTGCAATTGAGTCTGATCCTCAATTTCATTGGGAAATCTATCTGCAAATTCTATTGATCTAGTAATGAGTTTGTAAAGTCCTTCATCCAAATCATGAATTTTATTGGGAAATTATTGTTTTGATTTCAAATTCCAAAGATTGTCAATCAAACATTGATGATATAGGTTCAAGTCAAATTCAGTTTTGTAAGAAAGGTTAAAATTTTTCGAATAGGTTTTTAGACGACGAGGGCCAAAGGCTATTTCCTTTTGAGATGATCCTGCTGCTATTTTGCATGTTCCTGCAGATATCAAATAATAACAATTGGATCTTAATTGCCTAAAAGTGATCCATAGAATGATATTTTCTACAATTCTACTTGTTGACTCCTCCAATGAAGAAGTATCAACTTCAGGATTGAATCCTGAAAATATTGTAATGTAATAGAATTCAAATCTTTTAAGTGATATTTCAAAAATAGGGATGTTGAAACAAGAATGTTTCTTAACAAGCTGTTTCAATTGCTGAACAATTTGGGTCTGTTCCGAACCCCAAGCAACTGGATTCTTTTTGAGACGATCATAGAAGGTTTGCCAATGAATTTCAAATAAGGAATAAAATCTGCAACACAATGCAAACATCATAAAAACCTCTATAACTGAGTCTCATCCTTTCATCAGGAAATCTATCTGCAAATTCAATTGATCTAGTAATGGGTTTGTAAAGTCTTCTATCCAAATCATGACCTAAAAATCTAATTTTGGTCTGAAATAATTTCAACTTACTAGCACTCACTACTAGCCCTTTTTTCTTGACTATGCCTAGGAAAATATTCAAATGTTTAAAGTGTTGCTTTAATGACTCACTAAAAACTAATACATCATCAATATATACTATTGTAAAATTAGTATGTGGGTTAAAAATATCATTCATTACCTTCTGAAATTCAGAAGGGGCATTCTTTAATCCAAATGCCATAACATTCCATTCATATTTTCCAAAAGGTACATTAAAAGCAGTTTTAAATTTATCCTTTTCTGCAATTTTAATTTGCCAAAAACTTGATTTCATATCAAATTTACTGTAAATAAGATATCTAATTGTTCTTTTAAGTAAATCTCTTTTATTAGGTATTGGATACCTAATCCATTTTAACACACTATTTAAAGGTTTATAATTAAATACTAATCTGGGACCACCTCTTTCTTTTTCAGCATTATTATTCACATAAAAGGTTGAACAACTCCAAGGTGATCTAGATTCTCTAATAATTTTCTTATTTAATAAATCCTGAATTTCTTTTTTACAAGTTTCTATTAATTCTTGATTCATTTGAATAGGCCTAGCTTTAGTAGGGATATTCTTTTCATCAAATTCATCAATATAAGGTAATTCCACTTCATGAAATTTTCTATTCCAAAGGGTTGGTTTTAGGTACGTCTGAACATACTTCCTTTTTAATTTTATTTTCAAATTCAAAAATTCTATTTTTAATTTCTTGATTAAGCAATTGATTTTCAATTATTTTATACTTAATTTCATCTTTCAGAAAATTAACTTGATTTCACTTTGTAGTTGTTTTATCTTTTACAACATCTATAAATTTACACATAGGTTTATTGAGAAAAGGGAAAGTAATACTAATAGTTCCTATCTTATTTTGAATTAATAATTTATCTACTTCAAATGGGTAAATCTGAGTGATAAAGGGAGTTCCTATTATAATTTCTTCATTCAAATCTTTTATTGGAATAAAAGTGTTATTAAAACAAAATTGTTTATTACAAATATGAGCTTTAGACAATTTGTAATCTATTTTCAATCTTTTTCCTGATGTTGAATACAACTTAGTAGAAGTTTTTTCATAGTATCTAGTTGGTGTTAATCCTTCTTCAATACAATTTTGATCTGCTACAGAGTCTAAAATAGCTGTGGCTTCAATTACAAAATCTCTAATTTTCAAAGTTATGGGTATATACCATTTTTTAAAAGTTGTACACTTAATAGTATCTATAAATTTTATTTTATCAGATATTTCACATTTATCTTCAATTTCTTTTAGAAATGGTTTTGTTTCTGCAAATTTCAATTTTATTAATTTCTCATTAATATTACTAATTTCTTCAGTATGAATATTATCATTTTCTTTTAGAGTTTTTATTTCTTCTTTAATTTGTTTTATTTCTGATCTTAAATCTCCTAGAGTTATTTCTTTATTTTTCTGTTTGAATTTATCAAATATTTCTTCAATACTAAAAGTCACTATTTTTTTTTTTTTCTTATCAGGATTTCTAAATAAAGAGTCTTTTAATTTTGCTAAATATTCCTTTTTAACTTTGGGATGTTCAATTTTGTCTAATATGTCAAAAAATAATTCTTTATTTTCCTTAGAAAATTTACCAAAACTAGTCATATTTATTTTACAATTATCATCAATACAATTACAAATTCCTTCAAATTCACTAGAGTTATCATATTCACTTTCTAATTCACTAGTTGAAGCATCTATCAATTCAAATATATTATTTTCAGATTCAGTTTCATTTTCAAATTCAGGGTTATGAAGTATTTGATACAATTTCTCTTTAATATCATTATCTAATTCATGTTGACTAATTTTCTTCTTTTTAGATGCTATTTTAGAACATTTATCTGCTTTATATCCTTTCTTACAACAAGAATAACTTTTTATTTTCTCAGTATTTTAGATTTTTTTTCTTTTAAATCTTCTCGGTTTATCCTTATAGTCTTTAGGCTTATATTCTTTAATTTTCCTGGGTTTCTTTTTCTTATTTTTAAGTATCCTAGAGAGAGGATCTAAAGAGTTATATCCAAATATTTCACAAAAATTTCCTAATTCTTTCGTAGAAGTTTTATGATATTTTTTCAACTGATTTTTAAGTATGAAATCAATGCAAATATTTAATCCTACAATATTCACATAATTTATGAGTTCTCCATATGTACGAGTTTCATAACGTATATTATTATTAAAATCTTGTTTCAATTTTTGTCTAACCTTATTTGCAAATAAAGGGTGTAAACCTATAACATATCTTTCTCTCCAAAAAGCTTGATGACAATCATTTCTAAGCATTACTTATGTTAAAAATATATCTTTATACCATCTAAAATCATGCAATTTAGGGCAAGTAAGATTTGTTAGTATTTCACTACTTCTATCTTGAAATGCTAATGGATCTCCAATAAAAGGTTTAATTATTGCAAATAAGAGTCTACTTACTGCATCTGAAACTTCTTCAGTAATAGTAATGATGCAAGAACAATGTCGAAAAGAAAAGCTAGAAAACTACGAAACTCTCTGGTTTTCGGAAAAACGACCAAAATCGAAAATTATTAATTAAACCAAAGTTGTCGAAAACAATGAAAAATGAAATATTTAAAGCCCTAAACAAAACCTAAACCTAATCGGAACTTAAATGTAATGAAATTATAAAAAAACCCCTAAAATGGAAAATTACGACAATGCCACCAAAAACAGAAAAATGCCCGAAACTCCATCAAGATTACTCCGACTGGCCAAAAAAGACCCTACATCACAGCATAGCAGTGATTCTTGTTCGTTGGGCCGTTCTGGGTCATCTAGTCAAATTTGAGCTCGATCCTAGCTCGGACCAATGCCACGAAAAACGTGCCCGACATCATCATCATCGGCTAGGAAAAGATTCGCCCCCGAATCTGACTTGTACTTGTCAGCTGCATCATCTATGTGCGGCTGCAATTTGCCAAACCTACCTGTTGGAAAACTATCTTTTCTCAACCGAAACCAAACCAATTCGCCTTTCTTGAACACATCCGACCTCGGAAATTTACCGACCCGCCGTTTTAACTGCAAATTATTGCATTCAATCCATGCACAATCCTGAGAATGCAGCTCCTTGAACTGTCCAGCACATCTAAATTGACTGTGATCCGATAACGGAGCAACAGCTTAGGAAGCTCTTACTGATCTGCATTTTTTCCCATAACAACCAATGTAAAATTTTCAGTTGCCCTCCTCCTCTTCTCACAAAATTCTATTCCGGACAGCAAATTCCTTGGTGTCTCCTTCCTCAAATTCGAAGGTCCTAGCGTGATATTCTCACCATCCTTACTAAAGGAATATGTGTTTCGAAATCCGTCATGTGTCGCCTTCCTATCATACTGCCATGGCCTCCCTATTAGAATGTGACAAGTATCCATAGGAACAACGTCACACCAGACCTTGTTCGTGTATTTTTTTCCAATCGAAAATTGAACAAGGCACCGTTTGCTGACTTTTACCTCATTGCGCTTCTTCAACCATGACAATTTGTAGCGCTGTGGGTGCTCAATTGTTTCCAACCCAATTTTTCTACCATTGTCTTGGAAACTACATTCTCGCAACTACCGCCATCAGTGATCATGTTGCAAACCTTCCCTCCAGTAGTACATTGAGTATGGAAGATATTATGTCGCAACCAAGACTCATCTTCTGCTGCTGCCACACCTAGCACTTGTAGAATCACAAGGGACTCTCTCGAATCAGCATATACAATGTCCTCCTCCTTTTGTGAGTCATCAAGCTCCTCTTCTTCATCGTCAAAACCCGACTCAAGCACTTCCTCATTGAGTGTCACGAGACCTATTTGGACACTCTGCAACAAAGTGCCTAATGCCCTAACATTTAAAACGGCGCTTGGCTATTGCTGCTGCCTCCTCTTTGCCAATTTCGTTATGTTGTCCGTCCTTGACTACTGACGTACCCTTATGTCCTCTACTCACAGTCGCCACTGCCGCTGAAGAGGATTGCCCGCTAGGGTTGTCCTAAAATCTGTTCAGAACCCTAGATCCCGAACGGCCTCTGCTCTTCCGTCTAAGCTATCCCTCGACCTTCAGGGCCAATCTGCATCTTCATACATCCAATATTGCTGCAATTGAACCACATCACCAATCCCGAACTTGAAACCTGCCAAAAATGGCGCCACCGTTTCCTCGTCTTCCTTGGTGATATCGCACCTCATGCGCAACCGATCAAATTCCACAATGTACTGCTCTACTCGAAGATCCCACTACTTAATGGAATGATAGTCAATAAACGCCTCTTGCCGATAGTGTACTAGCAGGAGCTTCTTCTATATCAATTTCTTCATCTTGTCCCAAGCCGAAATTTTCGACATTCCCTCTCTGGCTCGTTGCTTCTTAATGTGCTCCCACCAAATCGAAGCATGTTTCCTCAATTTAATCGCCACGATCTTAACTTTCTGTTCTTCCATCAAATCTCTACGATCGAAAATCCTCTCCACCGAATGTAACCAATCTAAAGATTCATCAGAATGAGCCCTACCTTCAAAATCGGGAATCTTGATTTTCATGCCGAAATTCTGGAAGGAAGATGGTTGATGGCCAAGTCATTCCGTTGGTTTTGTCGCCCTCGATTCCACGCCACAAACTGTTGTCATCTTCCTCCTCATCTTCGGATTCAATCTTCGATTCCACCCTTGCCTCGGACTGAACATCTAACCGCTCCTCCGCTAGTTGCCGCTCCAAGTCCTAGATACGCCCTTCTCTGTTCCGCGTTTTCATTCTCAACTTCCTGTAGGTCTCGTTCAAGAGGCGGTTTGTCTTCCTCAGGAACGACTCCACGTCCAATTCTAGCACGACGTCGTCCACGACCTCCATGAATCTACTCAGCCAATGATTTCAGCAACCTCTCTCTGATACCAACAGATGCAAGAACAATGTTGATAAGAATGACTAAATAGAAGAAAAGCCAGAAAACTGTGAAAACTTTCTGGTTTTCAGATAAACGACCAAAGTCGAAAATTATTAATTAAAAAAAAGCTACTGAAAACAATGAAAAACAATATATTTAAAGCCCTAAACAAAACTCATACCTAATCGGAACTTAAAAATAATGAAATTACAAAAATACTCATAAAAATGGAAAATTACGACAATGCCAATAAAAACAGAAAAATGCTCGAAACTCCATCAAGAAGACTCTGGATGGCCGAAAAAGGCCCTACATCACCACTTAGAGATGTCTATTGTTCATTGGGTCATTTTGGGTCACCTAGTCAAATTTGAGCCCAATCCGAGCTCAGACCAGTGGCTCGGAAAACGTGCCCGACATCAAGTAATTTCTAGACCTTTTTCAATTTTTACTTTTGAACTAATTTTCTTAGATTTTATAATTTCTAATTTACTACTATGAGATAAATAATTATCCCACCAACCTCTTAAAGTTCTAATAAATCCTGCAAACTATATTTTCTTCATCTTTTCTAGTATTAGATGCTTTGTAGATTGTACAAGTCATAGACATTTCTTGAAGCAAATTTACAATTTGGTGTTCTATAAATCCATCTAAATTCCATTCAGTTATATCATCTCTTGAATAAGAGGATCCTGTTGTTAAATGTCTTTCTTCAAATTGAATATCTGGGAAAGAAGGTCTTTTTATAATAATTTTTCATATGTGGATGGTTGTTTTTTCCAAGTTTTCCAATTAATTACTTTTCAGAGTTAATGATTTGAATTTTAGTTCCACTACTGCTCGCTTTAGAGTTTTGTTCTATATTTATTTTATCTAATCTTGTATTAATTTAATTTAATAAACTCATATCTTCTTTAGAGAATTTAATTTCTTTTCCAAATGTTATGTTAGTGTCTTCAAATTCTAAAGGTTTGATAATTGGATTCCTACCTAAAGATTCTGTTTTAGGATTATAAGCTTTTAATTCAATTCTCTTGTAGATTTTTCTTTATTTATTCTAGTAACTTCATCTACTACTTTTTTTAATACTTGATTAGTGTAATTATTTTGTTCAATTACTTTCTTAATGTCTTTTACTTTAACAATAGAATGGCTTGCCATCTTGATACCAATAGAAAGGTGCGGTAACTGATTTAAGATTAAAAAAGTTCTAAGAAAGAATTTGGAAATTTTTGTGAAATATTTGGATATGCTTCTTTAGATCCTCCCTCTAGGATACTTAAAAAGAAAAAGAAACCCATGAAAAATAAAGAATATAAGTCTAGAGAATATAAATAAAAAAACTTTGAGATTTAAAAGGAGAAAACCAGAAAAATAAAAAAACTGAAAAAATAAAATGTTATTCTTGTGGTAAGAAAGGTCATAAGGAAGCTAAATGTCCTAAAATAGCATCTAAAAAGAGAAATTGAATTAGATGATGATATTAAGGAGAAATTATATCAAATACTTGACAACCCTGAATTTGAAAATGAAACTGAATTTGAATTAGAATCTGAAAATAATATATTTGAATTGATAGATACTTCAACTAGCGAGTCAAATAGTGAATCTGATAACTCTAGCGAATTTGAAGGAATTAGCAATTGTATTGGTGATCATTGTAAAATTAATATGATTAATTTTAGCAAATTGCCTAAGGAAAATAAAGAATTATTTCTAATTCAAATAATTACCTAAACTCAGAAGTGAAAAGTGCGGTGAATGAGGAGTGTCCTGCATCTTACAGGTTATCCTATTTATAAAGATTTCTGACGGACTTCAAAATAATTCTTTTGAATCCAGAACAGTACATTCAAATAATTCTTTCTACTTTCTAAAAAGTAAAATAAAATATTGCAATTAAAACAAACAACTTTTAAAAGCTATCTACCATTCTTCAATTATTTGTGCCAACTGTCACAAGTTGGTAGAATGAGGTCAACTCTTATCTTGTTACTTCAAATTCTTCAAATGCTTCTTATCTTTTTGTCCTTTTCATCCTTAGTGCATCCATTTCTTTCTTCAACCGGAATTCCTTGAATTCTTGTAATTCCATGTGTTGATAAGTGAGGTTTTGTCAATAAAAAATTCTTCAAATGCTAAAATTCTTTTTATTAGTTATGTTCCAAGTTTCATCTTCTTCCCCTATGGTGAATAGAGTTGGTATAGGGCTGCAATTCCATCATCAAAGTCTTCTGGTACTCTGTATTGGGAGACTGCAAATTGATCTAGTTCATCTTCATCATCCTCAGCAACCTACACATCAAAATATAATTTTGCCAATTCCTCATGAATTTGTTTTTTCCTTTTTCTTCAGGAAGAACTAGTCTATGATGCCTCTTCTTGCTTTTCTTTTGGACTTTCTTTAGGGGTCCAACCTCTAATTTTAATTTCTTGGCACAAATCATAAGGCAATAACATAACTAGTTTTATATAATTTTTAATGAATTATTCATTGATAATTCTAGTTATTTTATGCCAATTTTTGAAATATTTTTACTCCCATATTTATTTCTTTGATTGCAGAAATTTTTATGAAAAAGGATTGAGCAAGAGCAAAAATAGAATTTAAAGAGAAAGGAAATTCCTAATTCAAGAAGAAGATTATTTGGAGAATTCTTGGAGGAATTAGAAGTCTAGAAGGTAAAGAATTGGCAGTGGCTTAAATCAGATTTTTGAAGAGAATTAGAAGACTAAAAAAGAAAGACTACTTCCTATTCTTTTTAGGAAAATACTTCTTCTGTAATAGTTAGTTTAGTTTTAGTATCTTAACTATCTGTAAATAGGGGAGTCTTCAAGACAATATCACCTCATCTCATATCATCTCACATTCTTATTTTCTACAAGCAAGATTTCTTGGAGGAAGCCATCTTGGAGTTCATCAAGGAAGACTGAGGATTGAACAGTTTGCAATTAGTTCTTATTTCTTTCTACTCTTCTTTTGTTCAATCTTTTATCTTGTATTATTTTGAGATGATGATGAGTAGCTAGTTTATTTTGTTCTAGGATTACAATGGATTCTTACTCAATTTATTTGAGTTAAATCTGATTTCTTCATATGGTGATTATGCTTTATTGATTTATTTGTTCATGCTTTATGTG